>NMRB01001258.1:8318-55062 GCA_002633025.1 Notospermus geniculatus
TAAGATTGACAAATGGTCCTTTTGTACGGAATGGACGCTGGTGGGTGCAACAAAGAAACCACAAAAGAAACCACAAAAACTGGCCAATGCATTTTACAGTAGAGCACTTGCCCATGTCCAGACATCAAGGTTAGGTCAATGTGAGGAATGAAGCGCTTGCTGACTCCAGTGTGTTTTTTCTATGAATGACTGGCTGGCCATGCCCATTTTATGAATAATAATCAACAGGGTTGGTTTTTCTGAGGTTTCTTTGTTGGTCTCTTACAGATGGATCTAGAGTAATATCAATGTCAATGAGAAAATCATAGACTCTATGTCAACGTGAAAAATATCATATGCGTCAATCAAATATCATATGCGCGGCAATCGACTGCAGCGCCACCCAACGTCTTCTCATCGCATAAGAAATTTTTCAAGTTGACCTATGATTTTTTCATAGCCATTGATATTTTCCTCACTGCTGTGTGTTTACAAACGAATTCATCGACTGCAGCGCCACCCAACGTCTGATTCACGCATATGATATTTTTCATGTTAACATGTGATTTTTTTCTACCACCAAACACATGCTACATGTCTACGTCTTCTTCACTCCCACGACATGCACGTCTAATTTCTGCGGAAATAAGTACGGGTGGTTATTTCCGCAGAAATTAGACGTGCTTGAAAAAATCATAATGTCAACGTGAAAAATTTCTTATGCGCTGATAAGACGTTGGGTGGCGCTCCAATCGTCTGATTAACGCATATGATGTTTTTCACGTTGACATATGATTTTTTCATGGTCATTGATATTTTCAGTTCTAATGTTTGTTTCATACACACACCAAACACGTCTAGGGGCCGTATCCACGGGTCGGACTTCAGCCACACTTTCATTAAAGTCTGACTTCAATGCTTCATGTGAAGTCAGACCCGTGCATACGGCCCTAGGTTTGCTTCACTCGCACGACAGGCACGTCTAATTCTGCGGAAATAACCGCCCATATTAAACTGAACATGACTTGTAATAATGAAGACGAGTATTTCTCTATTCCATCAGCCTACACGACGCTTGATGGAGTTGATTGCGCCATACCTTTTGTATACGAGGGCGACTTGACATCACCGTCGTCGTCCTCACTGCCACCGCCACCGCCACCGCCACCGCCACCGCCACCGCCACCACCACCAATCATCGGTACCGTCTGGGCCTTTAAGGCTTCGATCGATCTAACATCAGACTAGATTGGTGGCGACAGGGTGCACGAAGTGACATTTTGTGGTGTCAGATCATGCAGTGATAGTGGAGTTGCTCAGAGGAATAGTTGTTTTTGCAGGGGAAAGGAAATTAATAGCGCGTCAGATCATCACTTCCAAAGACAGAAAACTTTTAAAATAATGTTTAGTCCCTGAAAAGAATGGGGAGGAATCCATAACCCCATTAGTACCAAGAAGACTATCTAAACATCCGCGCAGAGTTATGTGTACATCGCCACAATCAACGCGATCAATTTAAACTAGGTCATCGTCATGGAGATTGCTCGGAAACTCGCACATGCGCAGTAGCCATTTTGACCTATCCAACACGAAAGTCAAAGAAGGATTGCCGGTGGCTCGCACAATTTTGCTGTTTTTTTGCTGGTTTTCGCCCAGATTTGCTTTCATTGGTAGGCCTATGTGATGAGTCCTCGATATAATCATGAGGCAGTATTTCCAATCATTACCAACATGAAAATCAGGGTTTATATTCATGAAAAAACTTGCCCGGTTGGGTCGCCGAATGGACAAAAATGGCGATACACATGGCCGTAGATCGCGAATTCACTCCATTCACTCTTCGCTCGCCCTGTCGCACACTTTGATGAGACAGCGGAGAAACCAGCGAATTTTCCCTTCCCCATCTCGTACCACACCTTTTCACAGTGCAATTAACGGCTGCCCTGCAGAAATATCAGAGAAAATCCCTAAAAGTGCCGCCCGCCGGTTGCTGAAATAGTTCGTTAAAACCATGAAAACACACCTGCTTCCGTGTTGACAGTCAAAACGGCAAACTGCGCATGCACGAATTACCCATGGCAATGACCTAAT
Source organism: Notospermus geniculatus (assembly GCA_002633025.1). Lineage (NCBI taxonomy): Eukaryota > Metazoa > Nemertea > Pilidiophora > Heteronemertea > Lineidae > Notospermus > Notospermus geniculatus. The sequence goes on from NMRB01001258.1 coordinate 10,389, forward strand.
TACGAAGTGTAACCTCATCTATATCGAAGAGCCTGAACCTGTGCTCAAAACGTGACATTAAAGAGAAATCACATGACCGAAGAACGAAAGAAGAACGGTACATTAAAATAAAGGGGTATACCCTCAACTCCAAAAACATTCACACTCGCAACACTCGCAGTTATTACCAGAAAAGTCTTTGCACGTTTCAAAGTTTCAATGAAATGGTCCATGGACCATGTGCTCACCCGTTTGGACATAACAGTGTAATGACAGAGAGAGCCACATGTCAGTTATGAGCAATCTGGGTCAAGTCATTCCCAAGTTGCAGGACTTCAATGATTTTTGGGTTATGCCACCTGGCGGCCATATTGGATGTCTGATCGGGTAAAAACTTCACATGCACACAAAGGTCATCTAGAGGGAGCCACATAGCACATTTGGGCACTCTGGGTCTAGTCGTTCCTGAGTTATAGCATATTTGATGATTTTCGGGTTACGCCACCTGGCGGCCATATTGGAAGTTTAATCAGGTCGAAATTTGACGTGCTTGTAAAGGTCATCTAGAGGGAGGTAAATATCAAGTTTGAGCAATCTGGGTCAACCCGTTTCTGAGTTATCGCACTTGGATGAGTTTCAGGTTACGCCACCTGGCGGCCATATGGGATGTCCGATCGTGCCGAAACTCGGTATTTTTGAAGGTACCCCTCTAATACACGTTTATGCAAGATATGAAGACGCTCGGTGAAAAAATGAAGAACTGTGACAGGTTCGTTACTTTTGTAGAACTTTGACCTCTGTGACCTTGAAATGTAGGTCAAATGAAAAACTCGTTATGTTATGTATCCTAATTAGATACACCTACGATAAAAATTTGGAGATGATCCAGTCATTAGTTCAGGAGGTATTGCACTTTTTGTGTTTTTGGTTTTCGCCACCTGGAGGCCAAGCCAAGAATCGAATCAGACAGAAACTTGGTGTCATAGGTCATCTGACCTAGGGGTATATATGTACCAAGTTTCAGATCGATAGCTCCAGCGGTTACGAAACGTTCCCTGCTAACGGACGACGGACGCTGCACCACGACAAAAGTTCACAGGTGAGCTAAAATAAAAAAACCACCCGAGTGTGATTTCCAAGTGTGCAGAACACATGAGTAATGGCCTTTGGCCGGGAAAATCCCGAGACCGCAGGTCGAGGGATTTTCCCGGCCAAAGGCCATCACGATTTTTATTTATCATATACCGAACACAACTTGTATTTTCCACAATAAGCACAAGAAACGATTTAAAATACTCAACTGATGACACCTGTATCACCGCCCGCCCAAAACTTTGTGTTACTGCGCGAATGTTGACGGAGTGAGACGCCGGGGTGAGACGGTTCTCTCAGAAAGTGAGCCAAGATGTAGATCCCCAAAGCGTTGTTAGTAAAAACCATCTTTGTTTTGGGATTCGATACCTTTAGTCTTGAGATCTTCTCGCCAGAGCCCTGGCCTAACGGCCAGGAAGAATCATCTCGTAGCCTAACATGATCAAACCACGGCGAAATTTTGGCAATTTTGAACCAATCACATGACGTCTTGCGGCATGAGCGAAATGCCTTGATCACGTCAACGACATGACGTCACGACGTCGAACGTCGTTGGATGTTTTGCGACTCTGTTGGCCATGACTNTGAAAATCACGTTTTTTGGTTGGCTCAGGGGGGGGGCAACTGCCCCCTCGCCCCCCCCTTTAAATACGGCCCTGACTACCACTGAGCACTCTGTACATTACGTTTCCAGGGACTGTATTGTTCGAAAAGACATATCGCGGGATATTCATTTTGCCTTCTAAATATTGTGATCAGTTGTAAATTTGTTATTCATTCAATCATGGCAGTGTTTCAGTAGTGTATCCGCCCAAACTAGGCTGGCTGGACGGGCATCCCGATTGTGTGACGTCATAGGCCTACCGCGAATGAACATTGAGTTGACATGTTTTCCTGCCAGGTGATGAATCTCGTTCGTCGCACCGAGTTTGGATGTGTTTTTGTCGGTTGAAATGGCCATTTCTGCTGTTCATCGGCGCCAACAATGGAAAGCCCGGAACACACACGTGTGTTCCGGAAAAATTTATCACCCTCCCGGATCGCCCGCTCAGTTGAACGGAACACCCTCTTCACAATTTCATGTATATTTTGCATACTAGTTGACGGATTGAGATGAAAACAGCCAAAAGCATTCTTTAGATGACAAGTAATGCGTCAGGTTTGTCCTGCTCAAATCGGACAGTTCTTTTCGGCAAAAATTGGCACTATAAGTTTGACTTGCTCGGATCTCACGGAGCCTTGGTATATGATAAAAACGGCCAAACAACGACGATTTCTATGACAAATTATATAACACAATTTCAATTTCCTTTACGCGTATCATGCCCGAAAGATGCAGAACACTGGGCACAACATCAACACTTAGCCTGTACCTATCGATGTCGCTTCCAGGCGTTTCGAATAGGGGAGCTCGGCCTCAAATATTTTTCTATAGAGGCTATGCACTGACGTCATCAAATGACGTCATCAATGGGTATGATGCCACGCTGGATGTAGTGGGGTAGCTAAACCCCGAATATGTAAAATATGCGGACGGTCTGGACAAAAGCACCATTTTTAAGACCGCCACCACCTCACAGGTGGCGGTCTTCATTGGTTTTACTGACTTCTGGATCTCTCTGGCAACATGGTTTCAGATGGATAACTGAAAAAATAAGCGATGGATCAACTTAAAGCGATGTACGCGGGCTCTGCAGTAACTGCACATCGATAGTTCCTCGATTTCCCGTATGGCGGCAGCAATACAATTTATGAATGAAATTCCAAGTAGGTCATCTCATTATAATACTACGGAATTTACTATGACCAATCAGCAGCGAGGGGAGTGACATGAGTGACAGGGATGCCGACGGGGGCGACGATTCGAAGAATCGTCCGCAAAAACATGCGAAGGATGGTGTTGGCCGTGGGTCAACGACGTTCAGAGGTACACTGCTAAGTCCTCATTTAGTGGTACAACAATTTTCTGTCTTCACACGCCGCCATCTGGCTAAACTTGCAGCACAGACGCGGAATTCGCTGGTCTTCTTCGTCACACTTCGGCTTTTTCGGCGCCATGTTTGTTGTCAGTCCGTCGATCGGCGATACCGTAGTTTGATGGCTCAAAGATGCTAGAAATCACACGAGATCAGTTTCAAGAATCCCGCCAGCTATGAATGAAATTGGGGAGCTATCGCGCGTCGCGATAGTTGAACAAGATTTCATTTTCAGCCTCGCGAGTACATCGCTTTAAGACTTACGTTGACTTCTAGACGAATGAAAAACACAGGTCAAGTTCGTTACCTGGCTCAATCCGTAATCGTTTGATGGGTATTTTTCGACTTTATCGCCAAAACATGAAAAACAGCCCGCCGGTGTGGGAATCCCCGTCAGCCTAAAATAGAATCCAGCGCAGGTCACGTGTTTGTTCGAATCCCCTGCTACGTCATCGTTCCATTACCCGATTTACTTTGGTTCAATGAGCCACCGCTAGGATTTGATGCAACCGCGATATGTGTTCTAACATCGAAAGACCGGGTACCAGTCTATACCCGAGTAAAACGCGTTCCACTTATCTTTGCCGCTTCACTCCTGCTGCGCTACTGTCCGTTCAACCAACAGTGCTTTCCCGTCTCCTCTACGCTCTCGAAATCATCAGAATAGAGACATCTATCTGCGAAGGTAAATTTTGTTTAATACTGTTTAATTCGGAAGTTAACTTCTTTGGCGTCAATGTCAACCATAGGAAGTAATGTTTATTTGTACATGTATATTTTCTGTTAGATTTTTAAGTGGGCTTTAGCCCACTTCTAGCTATCACTCTAACACTACAGGCGCAGCCAGTCTCCAGTGGCAAAGGCCAGCTTCATCTATGTTCACTTCGTGTCATCCTAGACGTATCTGCCACGGAGAGTACAAGAAGAACCATGTGTATCAATGCGCGCTAATGGAAAACGCCAATAAATCCCGTTACAGAATTGAAAAAGTAGTTCACTCTCACACAGTGATATGGCCGTGGCAGTAACCGAAGCACACTTACATTTGTGTGCACCAAATATAATTCTTCGAGTAATCCATCAAACTTCCTGCAAAACTGCACAATAAAAAACATGTGTTTGCACGATTTTGATTGTTGTTGACGTATATGATTTATGAAATGCAATGGAAGGATGTTACTGTGATTTCGTTAGAAAGCTGATCCAGGCCGGGTCGGCCTATTTACGTTGCTGGCTAATCGCCATCAGCTGATTACAATGTATGCACGTTCTGTGTGAGGATACTGCTGTGACATTTCGTGACAAAAACGGTAAGTTTGCGAATGTTTCTACTGTTGAGTACCGTATAAAAATAGGTACATATACGCAGATGCATTTCAACTGTAGGCCTAAATTTCTAAGTAAAAAACGATGGCCTTGTGGGTCTTAGTATATGGACTAGGCTTAGGCCTATCAGCGTTCAGCTCAACACTGCACTGCTATGTTCATCAGTGATGAAAGGGATTTTCACAAACAAGGCTACGATAGCTGTGTCATGGGGCTTGTTACTATGGTTACGAAATGCCATGCTGCGTCACAGTTCGCCGCTTCCTGACGTCACGTCATAGGCCTTACCGTGCCGCAAACTGATAATTTTAGCTCACCTGGGATGAGCTTTTGTCTTGATGCAGCGCCCGTCGTTGTCTGCAAGGCACGTTTCATCTGCTGGTTGGCACTTGGTAGGGCCTATACATTCCTGGGTCAAATGACCTATTCACCAAGTTTCAGTCAAATTAGTGAATTCTGGAGATTGACTTCTTGCTTGGAGATTGACTTCTTGCTTATTATCTTTTCAGTCAAATTCGATTCTTTTCTTGGTCACCAGGTGGCCAAAACCAAAAACACAAAATGTGCAATATGTAAGTTAAACTCCAAAACTTATGACCAGATCATCTCCTAATTTTTGTTATGTATACGTGGGCCTATAAGTGTTATCAAATGAGGATACACCAAAAAAGGATTTGTGATTTGACTTATTAGGGTCATAGATAGGGGCCAAACTTGAAGATTTTGCCATTTGGTGGCACAGTTCGTAAGTGCTGAGCCGATTGATCTGAAACATGGTACCGGTACATTTTGAGCCCCTCTCAGATGATCTGTGACACCAAATTTCAGTCCAAATCGATTCTTTGCTTGGCCACCAGGGGGCCAAAACGAAAATTCAAAGTTTATAGGCATAATTCCTAAACTAAGGACCAGGTCATCACCAGATTTTTTTCGGAGGTGCATCTAATGAGGACACATGACATAAAGGGTCTTTGATTTGACCTACTTTTCAAGGTCACGAGCTCAAAACCATCCTCCTTTTCTCTTTTCAGGATGAAGATGAAAATAGCCCAAGTTCTCAAAGAGAATGCACGCAACATGCCCAAAAGATCCATGTTCCTACTGCAATAAGGCTTGAGTTAGCTGGCAGCTGGCACCACTCTCCAACCCAGCAGGGACTAACTCAACTGCGTTGTCGGCGAATTGACCCGATTTACTACATACATTTTGAAATGCATTTTCATGCATAGTTTGTCTTACTGCTGCCAGGTGTGCCCACTCTACGTCAGCAGTCAAATAACAAGCATTCGGATGATTTGAGATCCAGTACCATGTTCCTTTACTCACAATAACCACCTTCGCAGCATATCTCCCAATAATGCGTATTTTAATACGCATTAAATGGCAATATTGTCATTAAAATGGCAATATCCATGGATATCTTCAGATTGACTGACAAGTTCTAGTTCTGCCAGTATCTCCTCAACTACACCCCCACTACTAACTCAGGCTAAAGCCCACTCTGCTGGCAGCAGCCAGCTCTAGTTAGTGTTTTGCCGTCGGTCAGACATCGACATGTCAGAATCAGATCTGTGTGACCCTCAATCTCACCACCAGTCCAATGCATGCATAGGCCTACGGATGGGTGACATGTTTTGATGATGGGATGTATCCTAATTAGATACACCTACGATAAAAATTTGGAGATGATCCAGTCATTAGTTCAGGAGGTATTGCACTTTTTGTGTTTTTGGTTTTCGCCACCTGGAGGCCAAGCCAAGAATCGAATCGGACCGAAACTTGGTGTCATAGGTCATCTGACCTAGGGGTATATATGTACCAAGTTTCAGATCGATAGCTCCAGCGGTTACGAAACGTTCCCTGCTAACGGACGACGGACGGTGCACCACGACAAAAGTTCACAGGTGAGCTAAAATAAAAAAAACACCCGAGTGTGATTTCCAAGTGTGCAGAACACATGAGTGATGGCCTTTGGCCGGGTTCAGAATGTTCTGGAGGCTGCTAAGCGTAGGCTTTCTAGGAAGCGTTGCCCTAAAGACCCCATCCCGGCAGAGAGTTTGGTTAGAATGTGTGAGTGCTTTAAAGATAGCACTGATTTAGCTTTTTCGGGGTTTTTGCGTTCGGAGGAACTCAGAAAGTTGCAGTTGGGCGATGTTTTGTTACATGATGAATTTATAACTCTTGTTATCAAGGAGAGTAAAACAGATCAGTTCAGATCCGGGCAGCATGTTGATATTGCCAAGACGGGTTCCGTCTCTTGTCCAGTGGCCTGGCTTTTGAAATATCTCGTTTTGGCTGGTTTTGACCTGGACGATTCGGGGCAGAGTCAGTTGTATATTTTTCGGCAGATCAGGGCAAGTAGCAGTGCTAAGAAATTAGTTTCAGTCAACCGACCATTGAGTTACACAGCGGTTAGGGAATCGCTTTTACCTATGATTAGAAGGTTTGTCCGGCCGGGGGCGCGGCTTGGTCTGCACTCCTTTCGCTCTGGGGGAGCTAGTGCGGCAGGTAAGGCCGGTTTATCAGGACGGTTGTTACAGCGTCAAGGAATATGGAAGTGTGAGGCATCTAAGAATCGATACATTGAGGAGAGTGTTGAGAACAGATTGAGGGTCTCAGCCAGTTTGGGGTTGTGATTCTCCTCCAATCCTTTGGTACAAGCAGAGAGCAGCGTGCGGGGCAATAAAACGCTGCAATCCTTTGTGTATATAACTGTGGAGTTATTGTTTTTCTTTGAGACGAAGTATAGGGAGGAAAGACTGTAAGTTATCTGCGGCACGCAGTGAAGAAGAAAACAATTGTTTTAACGGCCTGTTAATGAGTGTTTTAAATGGTCGAGGTCAGTGCGTGCGCAAGGGGCACGTGACGTGTGCCGTGGCGTCCTTGCGTCCAGTGTTGTGGGGTTGCGCCGTCAGGAGTTGACGCGTTGCCGCCAGTTTTGCAGCAGACACCGTCGGGCACGCACCGACCAAGTTTTTCGCAGTGTGGCTGTATCATTGTTAACATGCTTAATGGATCTCGTATTTTTCGAAATGCTTAAAGTTGTACAGCTTACTTATTGTTTAGGTGTTATTGCATTCTGTCCGTTGCTATATTGATCAAGGGTGTGACGACACTTTCTGCAAGCGCATGGTAAACGTCCTACCTCCCCCTCCAAGAAGAAAATAAGCAAAAGAAAATATCTTGGAGTAGGGTTGGGTAGCCGGCCAGCAGTGTTGATGACATATAGCATGGGCGTCCTTAATCTCTCATGGTTGAAGTGATACTCATAGTGAGTCTGCTCTGTGTTGCTTCTTCACTGTGTTGCTTAATTAAGAAACAAAAGTTGCTGTTGCACCTGTGTGATTGTGAGAAGATGTTTCGCGGTCTTTCTATTGAACCGATGTACTGTGGGTTAATTGTAACTTGCTAGTTCCATGTCTTGCTGACAAGTGGGACTTTGTTGTAGTCTTGTTGTCGCTTCCCCGTGGCGCAGAGAGCAGCGCGCGGGGCAATAAAACGCTGCAATGAGCAGCGCGCGGGGCAATAAAACGCTGCAATCTAAACGCCATGTCGACACTGACGTATTATGGCGTTTAGTTTAGCAATCTCCCGCTGGGTGACCGAAATCGACCTAATTCGGGCGGCCATCTTGGCAGACTGGGACCCGAATGTATCCACGGATCAAAATCTTCGAATTTCTCCCCAAGCTTCACGAGAGTGATAATTTTGAGAGTGTGCCATTAAAATACAGTGTTTTCGGACTACAGAAATGTATTGCTATGCATAAGTAATGTTTTATTTGACATGAAAACGGTACATGAAAATCGGGTCCTGTGTATGCGTAGTGCATTTTCCGGAAGCACTTGTTTCTCCACCTGTATATTATAGTAGTAGGTAAGAGGGTATGGTGCAAAGTCACCGTGGTTGTACCGGTAGGCCTAGGCCTGCTGTACTGCTGACTCTTTTTCCTGTGTCAAACCAAGTCACCAGGCCAAGCTAAAAATTACCGATAGGGGCCTACATACATGTAGACATGTAGACATGGTAGATAGGCCTACTCCCAAGACATGCACATCTTCCTTTTCTCTTTTCAGCATGAAGATGAAAATGAAGATGAAGATGAAAATAGCCAAAGTTTTCAAAAGAGAATGCACCCAAAAGATCCATCTTGCAACCTACTGCCATAGGACTTGATGTTGTTGGCTACAAACTACAAGAGATGTCTGCAGTCGACAACAGTCATGATGGAATCAGGAGCAGCGGGCTTGTTGTACTTGACTCGATGACGCGATGACTCGATGGCGCGATGACTCGATGACCGCCAAAATTATTCAATGAAATTCAGCTGGTTATTTCTAAGAAGTGGTATGGATCAACCACGGTCTTATCAAGTAAGAAGAACACCCTCTATATAACCAGGTTGAGAAACGACACAATGTCGGATGAAAAGATCAGTCAAATTTTGGCCAAATCATAAGTTCCAATTGTCCACTGTATACGTCAGCGGGAACATTAAAGTATGAACTTTGTTAATACACAACTTTTGAAACAAATTGATAACCAAAAAGATGATTTTGCAGCCTTTTTCGGCGGCCCCGGTCGGAAGACGTTGTACTCCGGACAATTTGCAGTACTTCATGTACTTCCTCACTGCGTTAACACAGGCTGCGTGCGCGAGACTGCTTGGTGAGACTGCTTTTGCAGTAGTCTCACCTAGTCTCACACCAAGCTGATTTGTCCGGAGTAGAACGTCTTCCGACCGGGGCCGCCGAAAAAGGCTGCAAAATCATCTTTTTGGTTATCAATTCGTTTCAAAAGTTGTGTATTAAAAAAGTTCATACTTTAATGTTCCCGCTGACGTATACAGTGGACAATTGGAACCTATGAGTTGACCAAATTTGACTGATCTTTTCATCCGACATTGTGCCGTTTCACAACCTGGTTATATAGAGGGTGTTCTTCTTACTTGATAAGACCGTGGATCAACGGCGGAAGTGGACCGACGTAGTGTCCCCAGCTACCAAGAAGTGTAGTGAGGTTGATATTCAGCGTAAATCATGAAATGAAGGGTAGCCTCGAACTAGGCCTATAGCTCCTAAGTCCTTGAGAATTTACTATGGGTCCCTTTTGAAAAGTTGTTGGAATTGGTCTTGTCTCCCTATTGCGCACCCCGGAGGAGGTATAGCGGTAATTTTCAGCCCTTTTGAGCAATGATCCTACTGCATGTTCTATGCCGGAAGTTTCCCAATGTGTCACAGCTGCCACGCAAGAAGTAAATTCATGAAAATGACGAAATGCACCCGGGTTGTTCATGTACTTCATGACGTCATCAGTTTTGTGGTCACTTGCATCTTGGCAAGACGCACGTGACGATCTTGGACGAAAAGTTTCAGATCTTGGAACAAATTTTTACAATTCTTTGATATTTTTTATTATGTAATGAAAATTAAGTTCTTGGACTGTACTTCTTCAAAACACTTGAACGAAAAAAAAACAGTACGTGGCGCTGCGAGCGATGTGACCGAAATCTCTTTTTTCTAACGTTATTTCCATTTATTTCTAGCGTGAAAATAAACCATTTGTGTTGGTCGCATGGCAGTAAAACTTACATCATCGTGTAGCAGATGAAATTTTCTTTTATTATAATAAACTCATTCCTTTTTTTCTTAAAATTAAGAGATCCGATAGCGATAAGGACAACGTCATTTGTGTCATTCTTCCTGTAGAAAAATGTACAGGAATTTTTTTCATTACGCAACGTCAACACCGAAAACAACGTCAATGACGTCGTTTCGGTACAATCGCTCTCAGCGCCGACCTGTCGGGATAAACCGCAGGGCGGGTTGCTCATTGGCCTTCTTCGCGCCTTCGAGTCATCGCGCCATCGAGTCAAGTACAACAAGCCGGAGCAGCGAGGATTATGTCACAACATGAAAATTAGTTAGATGACGTACAATTTGATAATGACAAAAATAAAACATGTCATTTTTTCCTTTCAGTTCAATGCGCGTCTTCTGTACGCCTATGTTAAATGTATGTTAAAAGTTTATGATGACCTCTTGACAATGCTTGATGTCCAACTCACGCTCAAGATTCCATGTCCACCGGAACTAGTGCAAAGTCCTGACAGACTGGTTCCACACCAGCGCCTGGTTTCTCAACAAAATCTTTAGTTAAGATTATTTTCCCCAACTTAGGATTTTTCAAGAAACCAGCCCTGAGCCTGCAAGTACCATACATGGATGCCACTGCCAACATAAGTACTCAGTTCTGACATTGCTCACCTCAACCATCCAGAAAATACCTCTCATTAACTGACTGTCGAAACCTCTGCTTGTGTCCAGTGGCGGTCTTCAAATTGGCTGTAAAGCCAATTTCTAGTTGGTGTATGTGTTCCTTAGATACCCAAGTTCAAATTGTAGGGGGTCCATACCTGAGATCCTATTGATTTGGCTGTAATATGCAAATTAGCTCGAATGTCACGTGACCGTTGACAAATGAAGCGAAAATTTCAAAATTTGTGTAAATGTGCACAATTGCTTTCCCAACCAGGAAATTAACACCTCGGACCCCGGAACCTTGCAACAAAGGCTACACGCTTCTGCAAAATCTGCACTTAAATGGACTTTATGAAGAACGTCACGACGAAAAATGACGTTTTCTCTAAAGCTGCGCTATTTTCAACGTCCAAATTAACTTCTGCCTCGTATTATTTGTTTCAAAACGCAGGGTTTGCAAAAATTCATTGAATTTCATTGGGGTTTCTTAACTAGAGGCATGTGCCTTTTACATGAATCAAACACTTTAGTTGTCTAGGAATTCAATATGGCGGCCATGTGACGTCATCGACAATGCCATCATTCGATTGGCCGTGCCCCAAAACCTAGATATAGCCACTTGAATTGTGGTTCTTGGTTGACCAGAACAAAAGTTATGGCCCAAACTCTGTTTCCAGTCAGACACATGGCGGCCATCTTGAAAATCAAGATGGCGCCCACCAGGGGGCGTTTTTCACGTGGCACCCGTCTTTAAATTAATCAGTATTAAAAACTGCACCAGTGTGCGAAATTTGCTGCTTTTATACCAATTTGCACGATTTCGCCGTTTCTTTACCATTATCGGCCGGACTATTAGGGCCTACGAACTTTGCAAGGAATCGTTATTTTCCGGCCTTTTCTGCCGGTGTCGCACATTCCCGGGATGCGGTCACGTGACTTACGTGTTACCTAGACAACTAAAGTGTTTGATTCATGTAAAAGGCAAATGCCTCTAGTTTAGAAACCCCAATGAAATTCAATGAATGTTTGCAAACCCTGCGTTTTGAAACACATAATACGAGGAAGAAGTTAATTTGGACGTTGAAAATAGCGCAGCTTTAGAAAACGTCACTTTTCGTCGTGACGTTCTTCATAAAGTCCATTTAAATGCAGATTTTGCAGAAGCGTGTAGCCTTTGTTGCAAGTGAAACGGCTATCAACATTTATAATATCTAGGCCCTGGAACAATTTTGAATCCTTTTTCTACAGTTGTGTAATAGACCTAGCTTTCTGATCCCTTCCTTATGTCTCTGTGTATAATACATGTAATAGCAATGGGTTGGGCCTACTCTTTAACCCTTGGACATGTTGGAACTTAAATTCAATTTTCTCAGATTCCTATTGTCGTGTAATCACTAATGTTATATCTTTTTTAGACAGGAAATTAATGGTCTTTCATTGAATTTTTGCTGTTGGTTTCTATAACCACAGCGGGTCAAACCGGTAATTTTCTAGCTCTTGCGCACAGGCTATTTCTCATTCTGCCTCTCTCCTTGCATCCCTGGACTTGATCCCTTGATGTGTGAGACCCTGCTCTGAGAGCCCTTTAAGGTGAGCAAATACCTGCCATCAATTTCCCTAGACTTGATAAACTAAAATCTCATATCATTTTTCATACTGTGACTTAATTCCATAAGAATCCGATCATTAGTCCTTGAGTAATTAACTGTCAAAGTTGACAGCCCGCAACGTGGGCAAGAACTGTCATCTGTCATGAGCCATTCGCGGAATTGAATTTCCCGCGGAATTCTCGGCGATGTGTCGCCACTTTAGCCCCTTCATGTACCTTTTTATTCACCTTTATTCTGGCAGTTTTCTACGGTATTACCCCCTTCGAAGTCAAAATATTTCAAATTCATATCCTAGTTTGAGTAGTTTTGGTCGAAGTCCGTGCATTTGACATGCAAACTTGGACGGAATTCGGGACTCTCTCACTGACTTCACGAAATGAGCAACTGTGCCGAACACTCGCTCCGGCGTAGCACCCGCGTAATAAAGGAGTGCGCAAGAGGCAAATTTACTTATTTGATGAAATTGGATAAAATAAATGTCACCTGTAACTTGTACTTGTTCCTGTCGATGATTCTGGGTGAAGTTTTGTAATATTTTTGGAGTGTAAGTATGATTTTATAGCTAATGACGCAAGATCTATTTTGCGCCTTTTCACGCTCCCGCACGATGTGTGCGGCCGCGTGACGTCGTTTCTGGGTATAAAAGCGGGACTCTGACAGAAAACGTCAGATCGTCCGCCCCCACGGTCTCATGCACATAACCCACGTCAGGCATACCACAGAAACTTTTTGGCTTGCCTTTCTGACTTAAAATTTCGACCTTTGATGAAAACTTATTGAAGTCTCATTACGTGCTCATGTTGATGTTAGATACCATCCGGTGTCAATCTGTGCTCTGTTGAAGTTTGGAAACTTTTTCCAACTTTTCAACTTTTAACTTTTCGGACTTAGAATATTTCTGACGTCGGTCCCAACTTTTCTCAATGACTTTTCATGGTGTGCCTACCGGTTATGTGCATGTCTGGTCACAACACAACCTTTGAAGATATACTTTCGTCTTTGCCGTGTAATGATGTATTTACCCGCCTCGGGTTTTGATGAGAGCATAATAATAAATGAGTGAACTATATTTTACTCTTAACTTCGTTTTTGCCCGTGCAGGCTCCAGACGCACATTGGGCAGTTCTCTCTCTCCACGTTGATCCAACTTTGAAGGTTGACAGCTTTCTCTGATTGATATAATATCGCGTCCAGCCGCTCGGGCGTGACATTATTTTGGTGGCACAGCGGTGGGATTTACTAAAACAAAATTGTAAATCCAGCGATTCGAATTCAGCCTTTGAACTCTTGATTGATTGATTGATATTCCAAAATGGCACTTGGACGAGGAAGGCGAAAAAAGACGAAGAAATCTAGGAGTTGTTGTGACCAAACAACTGAAATTACTGATATTGACAATGAAATGGAAGTTATAACTTTAGTTAATGGAGATGTAGTAGTTGGTGAAGTCCAGCAGAATCAGAACGTGTCCAATATAAATGATGTGTCTACATCACCTGATGTCGTTGTATCGGAGGAGACGGTTTTCCCTCCTCTGTCTCTATCAGCTGAGATAGGCCCAGTCGCATCAAACCAGAATGGTCAGAGCGTTATCCCCAGTGGGGTTAGCGGCAGTGAACCATTGTCCGTCACGTCGGGCTGTCTTCAAGGCAAGCCAAGTTATGCGGATACGGTCCGTTGTGGTAGCAACACCCTCCTTGGTACACAAACTACTTCTCTTATTCTAGGGGGAGATGGAAGACTGATGATGCCGGCATCCTCTGTTCAACCGTATGGCTCGGCTGGTGGAAACATTGGTGCATACCAACCAATGGTGTCTCACACTGCGATGACATCTGCTCCCGTCTCTTTTGCAAGTGTCCCAATTTCTGTCGGCGGTATGTCCATGCTTAGCGGAAATTTAGGCATGCACTTGCCCCCGTATAATGGGGTACCTGTGACGGTACTTCCCCAAATGTATGCGCCTAATTCTGTTGGAGCGCCACATGCGGGCGAACCGATGATGATGGGGACGAGAGCTATGCCGGTGACGTCTGTCTCTTGGCCGGTTGTGACATGCAGCAATGGGCCTAGGGGCGATTTTAGATCCATTGCTGATGTGATACAACCGCAGCCTTTTCCTCCCAATTCGAAAGTGAATACTAGTCTACCTTCATATTGGGCTAACGGTCCGAGCTATCCTCAGACAGTTGTTAATGAAACGGCGGACCGTTCTGCACAACCTGGTCGGCGCACTGAAGTTGAACCCCTGGTTAAGACTACAGGAAGGAAGTCTTCCAAAACACGTCCTGATTATAGAGATTCTAGAACGCCGAGTCCGGCGAATACTTGTAGTCACATTGATGATCTTGATGAATGGTGTAGAAACACTGATGATGATGAGACTCCGGAAGCGAGACGCGCTAGGCGAAATGTGAGGTTGCCACCTTTCACGGACTCCAATAAAGAGTCGTGGGAGGGGTGGTTTAACCGTTTCTCTGACGTGGCCTCGAGATACAAATGGAATGAAGGCCAGAAGTTGGATCATTTACTGCCCAAACTTCAAGGTACTGCGGGTGAATTTGTTTATGCTCAACTTGAGCGTCCCGTAAGGATGAACTACAAACTCTTAGTAAAGGAGTTACATCACCGATTCCGCAAAGTGGAAACGTCGAAATCTTTCGCAGCTAAGTTTTCAAACCGGACGCAAAAACAGGGAGAGACACCCGCTGCTTATGCAGCCGAATTAAAAAGGCTCTACGGCAAGGCCTATGGCTCCCGAGACCCGGAGACCAGGAATGAAGACCTACTCAGAAAATTTCTAGATGGATTGTTTGATGACGACGTGCGGTTCCACGTTGAATACGTCAAGGAACCTGACGATATTGACCAAGCCGTGTATGAAGTTGTGCGCTACAGAGACACGCAGAGGTTGTCAAAGACAAGAAAGAGTGGCCACAAAGCACAGATGGTACGGAGCGAAGATGAGGAGGAACAACCGGACGAAAATCAGAAGGAACAACCGGTCCGCCACACTAAAAAGAACGGACAGAAGAGTAATAATTCCCAGCCTGCGAAAAGCGGCGGTTCCAAGAAACATGAGAAACCTGAAGCTCCTAGTCCACGTGGAACATCTACATGTACCTCTGGTAATAAGGGTAATAATCAGCCTGATGTTAGGACAGAGTTGTCTCAGCTGACGCAACTTATGAGTCAGATGATGGGACGGATGGAACAACTTGAGAGGCAACGACCAATTACGCGAGCGCCTCCTGGCGTTCCTAATAAGAACGAACCTGTGTCGTCCGCTCATCCTACCAGTGGCCCACCAAACGGCGGGAAATTCCAGAGGCCCTTGAAGGAGGTCCAATGCTATAGGTGCGGGAAGTTTGGTCACTACGCTAACAAATGTTTCGCGGATGCGACATCAGTGGAGCACACAGGGAGTCCGCCATCTCCGACCGAGCAACCCCTGGACCCGAACAGCCCTCCCTTCAAACCGGCAAACTCTGAGGCGTCAAACTAAGACGGGCTGCTCCTGCAGGCCAAGGAACAGCCCCTGTTTCTGTAGTTGGCCAAATTTCAGAAGATGAAATCTGCCCAACTAGTACAACGGATTATTCTGGTGATGATGCGAATGATGGGAAAAGACAGGATGGATCTGTCGTGTTAGTTGAGCGATCTCTTGATGCCGCCGGTGCAGTCACCAATGATTTAAATGTTAATAAGACGAAAGTCGGTGCGGACACCGTTGCAGAAACGGTATCTGAGGAGGTTGCGGCTCTTAGTTTTCAATCTGAGGAATTGTTATGGGAAAAGATTGTGAACGCGTGTACTGCCAGTGAGACGTCAGATGACGAAATTCCCTCTGAATCCGACATTGACCACGTGTTGGCTCAGGCGACACCGAAATCGATCGATACTAGCGAGCTTGAGAAAACCGATGTTGAGGTCGTTGATTCTGATGTTCATGAAATTGTTATTGATGCTCCGGGGAGCGATGATGTAAAAGTTGTCGATGTTCATGATAGCAAGTTAAATATTAAAGTTACCTCGGACTTGGCCGGTTCACCGGTTCGTGAGCCGTCAGGTGATACTGTTGTTAAAATCAAACCTGACATTCCGAATTCTGTGAACCTTGAGCCAAGCAGTAATACTGATGAAGATTCTGATGATGAAGAGGCTGATGTCGAGGCCATTAGAAGGCAGAAGCCTGCTTATTCGGGAATCTATCTTGAAGGAAAGATTCAGGGTATGAATGTTACCTTCACGGTGGACACCGGTTCAACCAGGACCATAATGTCATATAAAACTTATGAAAGTTTACCTGCAGGGAAACCTGAATTGATGACTCCTAGCAAAAGCTGAGGAACCTGACGAATGCTGATGGGGGAGTGATAACATATCACGGCAAGGCCCAGTTCAATGTCGCCCTAGGTGATTTGATGTTAGAGAAAATGATTTTGGTTGCGGACATTGATGACGCAGTTTTACTCGGAGCGGACATTTTGCAGCGAGATTCTGAAGGTCCAGCGGGTCTCTTACTCTCTAAGAATTTGCTTGTGATGAGAGGGAAGAAGATACCTCTGTTACAGATTGGTCTACCTGACAAAGCCCGTAAAGTTCGTGCAGCGGATCACTTTGTCATTCCTGGTATGTCCGAACGAATTATTGAGTGTCTTGTTGACAGACGTTCTAAGAGGAGTCATGAAGACTATTGTTTGCTTGTTGAAGGAAGTCCGATGTTGACAGAGAAATATAATCTGATGGTGGCCCCGTCATTAGCCAACGCGTCCAAAGATGTCACAATACCTGTCAGGATTCTTAATCCATTTGAAACCCCTAAGTCAATCAAACAGGACGCGGTCATTGGATGGGCTCAACCGGTTAGGGTTCCCCATGCGGAGATTTTCCTTAATGAAACTGAAGACGAAAGTTGTGACTCTATTCGCCGTCTCCAGTTCGGCGGGGAGCGGGTGGTGCCGAGTGCATCACCGGATTGTTTTCGAAAGATTGACGAGTCTGCCTCCATCTTGAAGACGAAAGACAAATCTCTCCCCGATCATGTGAAAGTTATGCTTGATGAGTCAAAAGATGTATTGAATGATGAGCAACTTGAGCAAGCTGTGGATCTGCTTGACGAATTCGCCGATATATTTTCGAAAGATGAATTTGACCTAGGACTCACTCACCTAGTGGAACATGAGATTGACACAGGTACAGCCAAACCATTTAAACAGCCTCCCAGACGGGTTCCTCTCGCATTTCAGGGTGAGGGCAAAAAGGCGATTGAGAAGATGTTGAAACAAGGGACCATCCGAGAGTCTACGTCACCTTGGGCATCTGGAGTTGTACTTGTGAGGAAGAAAGATGGTAGCGTCAGACATTGTGTTGACTATCGTTCTCTCAACAAGTTGACAAAGAATATTCCGGCTACCCCTCTTCCACGTTGTGATGATTTGATAGATTCTTTGAGTGGAGCCAGTTGGTTCAGTACGTGTGACATCACATCTGCGTACAACCAAGTCCCCATCAGGGCCTCTGACGTTCCAAAGACAGCTTTCGTTTCTAAATATGGCCTTTTTGAATACTTGACTATGCCATTCGGCTTGAGTGGTGCTCCGATGACATTTCAACGCCTGATCGAACTTGCTATGAAGGGTTTACAGTATGAGATCTGCCTTCTTTATCTTGATGATATTATCATTTTTTCCACCACTTGTGAGGAGCACATTGTGAGGTTGAGGAAAGTGTTCTTGCGCATTCGCGCGGCAGGCTTCAAACTTAAGCCGTCGAAATGCCACTTGCTCAGGCGCCAAGTTACTTTTCTGGGCCACACTGTGTCTGAAAACGGAGTAATCCCTGATGATGATAACGTGAAAAAGTTGAGAAGCTGGCCGACTCCATCTACGTCACGGAAGTCAGAGGAATTCTTGGACTTGGTTCGTACTACAGAAGGTTTATTAAAGACTTCTCCGCCCTAATGAAACCGCTAATACATCTTACGAAGAAAGACGTCCCATTTGAATGGTCGGAGGAGTGTGAGAAGTCGTTTCGTATACTCATAGATAAATTAACTGGCCCGGAGGTCATGGCATTTCCGAAATCTGAAGGGACATTCTATCTTGACACTGATGCTAGCGACACGTCGATTGGCGGTGTACTCTCACAAGAACAAGACGGCCAGGAGCGGGTGATCGCCTATGGCAGTGCGACTTTGAGTAAAAGTGAACGTAATTATTGCGTCACTGACAAGGAGCTCCTTGCTGTCAAGCATTTTGTTGAGTACTTCAGGCACTATTTACTTGGCAGGCATTTCATTGTTCGAACGGATCACATGGCGTTAAAATGGTTATTCAGTCTAAGGCAGCCTAAGGGCAGAGTCGCTCGATGGGTCGAAATACTTTCTATGTATGACTTTGAGATTCAATGGCGGCCGGGAAAAAGACACCTCAACGCTGATGCTCTGAGCCGGTGCCCTAATCCTAGGGCCTGTAGCTGCGATGTTGACGGGGAGACACTACCGTGTGACTATTGTCCGAAATGTTCAAAGAAATCCGTGGATATGGGAAGTTCGTTGCTTCAGACTGAGGAGCCAGTGAAGCGACTAACCCGATCCCAAACTCGGACACTCCCGGACTTAAAGGCTTGGTCACTGGGTTACTCCGTCAAAGATCTCAGTCTGAAGCAACGAAATGACCCAGAGATTGGCCCTGTTTGGGAATGGATGAATGAAGGCCAACGCCCTTTTGGAAATAGTGTCTGCCAGACCAATCCGGCGACCCGCCATTATTGGAACAACTGGGACAGCCTGAGTCTCATTGACGGTATTCTCTTTCGACGGTTTGTCAAGAAAGATGGCACCGGCGATTTTGCCCAATTCCTAGTCCCAAGAAAACTGAAGTCTGAAGTACTCAAGGAAATGCACGACTCTCCATTGTCAGGGCATTTAGGCTCTAAGAAGACTAGAGAGAAAGTCCTACAACGATTCTACTGGTACGGGATCCGCGAGGACACTAATTTGTATGTCTCAAGGTGTGACGTCTGCGCGGAAGTGAAAAAACCTCAGAAGACGCCCAAGGCCCCAATGGGACTGATGCCCGTGGGAGCTCCTTTAGACAGACTATCTACAGATATCCTTGGGCCGTTGCCCGTCTCTGAAAGAGGCAACAAATATATACTTGTCGTGACTGACTATTTCTCTAAGTGGGTGGAAATCTTCGCCATCCCCGATTACACCGCGACCACGTGTGCGGAAGTTATTTTAAATGAAGTCATCGCTCGTTTTGATACTCCATACGATCTACTATCCGACCAAGGGAGGAATTACGAGTCAGTAATATTCCAGGAACTTTGCCGATTACTTGAAATCAGGAAGACGAGGTCCTCTCCGGCGAATCCCCGCTGTAACGGCCAGGTCGAACGTTTTAATAAAACCTTGGTCCGTATGATCAAAGCTTATCTCCGGGGACAGCAAGACCAGTGGGACAGGAACCTAGGTTGTTTGGCGGCCGCTTATCACGTGCGACCCCCAACGAGTCAACCAAGCTAACCCCTAACCTTTTGATGCTCGGGAGAGAGGTTCGTCTTCCCGCGGAAGTCATGTTTCCATATAACCCGAAATTTGATGAAGATGACGTTACATCATATGGAGAGTACGTGGATCAACTCCGGCAGCGTATGCTCCGAGCACATGATGTCGCCCGTGACAACTTGAAGAATTCGGCCGTACGTCACAAGCAATGTCACGATGGCAAATCTGTTTTGATAAAGTACCAGGTCGGTGATGCCGTCTGGTACCTGACAGATGTCAACCAACTCCACGTTACACCCAAGTTACGGAAAGCTTATGAAGGCCCCTATTTGATTGTCAACAAGATCAATGATCTAGACTATGTATTACAATTAGACCGTAGAGGAAAGACAAAACTTGTCCATCAAAATAAATTGAAGCCCTACCAATGATTGTCACGTCCACCTTGGTTCAGGACAGTTTTGAAGAAAATAAAGTCAGACAAAAGTTAAACCGGTCTTGTTACCTCACTAGTTTTTGTGACGCACCGTTGCTCATGTGGTCAGTTATGATGTCGAAAGCTTCCTGTATTTAAAATACCGTTTGAAAACTACCACCACTAAACTCTGATGAATGTTTCTGATGAATGTATAAGCAGTCGAAATGACTGGACCTGACTTTAACTATAATTCATATTTCAGCATGTCTGAGCACCAGTTTGAAAGCGACTTGAGCAATTCTATGACACACCTCTACCGGTGTCTGAAGTGTACTCAGGCTGGAAAGGGAAGGCAGATGATTAATCACGTGATTCGCTTCCACCTACCGTCCCACCTCGCACCGTTCTCCTGCGTGTGTGGCAAAGTGTTTATAAGACGGGGTTACGCAATCAGACACACGGACAAGAGCCATCCAAGGCTAAGCTTTAACGAAGCAGTTACCGTGAACCCTCGGCCTACCACCTATCAACTCAGAGCATATTTACGGCCGCTGTCCGAGAGGGTGACGAGTGAAGTGAGGCAGCACGAACATGACGAAGAACTTAAGGGAAACGTGACGCCCGTGCCCGAGGACTCACCTGACTTAGGCGGCTTCTCTGGAGACGAGGGGTCCGTTATCACATCCAAATTCAGCTCAGATAGTGACTCCGAGAGTGACGAGAACAGCTCGGACGATGGTTTACAGATAGACGAGACGGGAGGAGCTGAGGCGTCCCCGCGGCGGAAATGGAAGGCCGATGCACATAAGCGGGAAGAAGATGTCCGCACGGTGGTCAGGGAGCTGTCTCCTCCACCTTCAGCGATGCCGTCATCACCTGTGACGTCCACGGCTGATGGAAGAAGAGCGCGAGGACTTCGAAGACATGTCGGAGCCTGATGTTTGCTTTGGAGATGAACTCGTATTTGGAATGGAAGAGGAACCCAAGGAAGAAGAAGCCCCCAAGATTATTAAGAAGAGTGTTGAAAATGTTTTAAGTGTAATTGGCGAGGCCTTTGATGAGGTTTGTCTTCCCGGGGCGGTGCCTCTGTCGCCGGAGTCGTCTTCGTCCGTTCCCCGCAGTGTGGAAAGCAACGTTGCGAGGGCGGAGACGGCGCCGGAGACGGAGACGCGGCAACGGGAGGACACGCCCATCGAGCGTCTCGTCAAAATTCAGACTGACGCACTATGCGACATCAGGGACAGTCTCCAAACGATGGTAGGCATTCTCAAAGAACAGTTTAAGAAGTAGGTCTATGTATTGAGAGTCTGAAAGTAGTATTTGATGTAGGCCTAAGTGAAGACTTAATGATTCTGTGTGATTTCGTCACGAAGTGGTGAGTTATTTGATCTATAATGTTATGTGTTTGGTGGAGTCCATTCATAAATTTGTGAAATATTTGTTACATGTAAGTATGATATGACTGCTTGTTAGCAACTCTATAGATTGATGAGGAATTCTAGGTAAGTATGTGCAGAAGTGTATTATGGTCTCAAATTTTTAAATATTGTTGTCACTTGTATATATGGAATACCCGAGGATCTTAGAATCTGATGACGGTCAACTTTATTCTTTCACATGTATCTTAAATGCTTGGAATACCCGAGGATCTTAGAATCTGATGACAGTCAACTTTATTCTTTCACATGTATCTTAAATGCTTGGAATACCCGAGGATCTTAGAATCTGATGACGGTCAACTTTATTCTTTCACATGTATCTTAAATGCTTGGAATACCCGAGGATCTTAGAATCTGATGACGGTCAACTTTATTCTTTCACATGTATCTTAAATGCTTGGAATACCCGAGGATCTTAGAATCTGATGACGGTCAACTTTTATCTCATTTGTATTTTAAATATCTGGAATACCGGAGGGTCTTGTACCCGATGATGGTCAAATGTGTATAGTTGTTACAAAAATGTTGGAACTTTTTAAACTTGCAGTTTTTTTTTTATATAGTTCAAGTCATGGTTTCTTGTGAAAGTGTAAGTGTAACGCCGAGGACGGCTCAGTTTTTAGGGGGGGATAGTGAAACGGCTATCAACATTTATAATATCTAGGCCCTGGAACAATTTTGAATCCTTTTTCTACAGTTGTGTAATAGACCTAGCTTTCTGATCCCTTCCTTATGTCTCTGTGTATAATACATGTAATAGCAATGGGTTGGGCCTACTCTTTAACCCTTGGAACTTAAATTCAATTTTCTCAGATTCCTGTTGTCGTGTAATCACTAATGTTATATCTTTTTTAGACAGGAAATTAATATGGTCTTTCATTGAATTTTTGCTGTTGGTTTCTATAACCACAGCGGGTCAAACCGGTAATTTTCTAGCTCTTGCGCACAGGCTATTTCTCATTCTGCCTCTCTCCTTGCATCCCTGGACTTGATCCCTTGATGTGTGAGACCCTGCTCTGAGAGCCCTTTAAGGTGAGCAAATACCTGCCATCAATTTCCCTAGACTTGATAAACTAAAATCTCATATCATTTTTCATACTGTGACTTAATTCCATAAGAATCCGACCATTAGTCTTTGAGTAATTAACTGTCAAAGTTGACAGCCCGCAACGTGGGCAAGAACTGTCATCTGTCATGAGCCATTCGCGGAATTGAATTTCCCGCGGAATTCCCGGCGATGTGTCGCCACTTTAGCCCCTTCGGGTACCTTTTTATTCACCTTTATTCTGGCAGTTTTCTACGGTATTACCCCCTTCGAAGTCGAAATATTTCAAATTCAGATCCTAATTTCAGTAGTTTTGGTCGAAGTCCGTGCATTTGACATGCAAACTCGGACGAAATTCGGGACTCTCTCACTGACTTCACGAAATGAGCAACTGTGCCGAACACTCGCTCCGACGTAGCACCCGCGTAATAAAGGAGTGCGCAAGAGGCAAATTTACTTATTTGATGAAATTAGATAAAATAAATGTCACCTGTAACTTGTATTTATTCCTGTCGATGATTCTGGGTGAGGTTTTGTAATATTTTTGGAGTGTAAGTATGATTTTATAGCTAATGACGCAAGATCTATTTTGCGCCTTTTCACGCTCCCGCACGATGTGTGCTGCCGCGTGACGTCGGTTCTGGGTATAAAAGCGGGACTCTGACAGAAAACGTCAGATCGTTCGCCCCCACGGTCTCATGCACATAACCCACGTCAGGCATACCACAGAAACTTTTTGGCTTGCCTTTCTGACTTAGAAAATTTCAACCTTTGATGAAAACTTATTGAAGTTTCATTACGTGCTCACGTTGATGTTAGATACCATCCGGTGTCGATCTGTGCTCTGTTGAAGTTTGGAAACTTTTTCCAACTTTTCAACTTTTAACTTTTCGGACTTAGAATATTTCTGACGTCGGTCCCAACTTTTCTCAACATTTTGGCTTTGACTGTTCATGGTGTGCCTACCGGTTATGTGCATGTCTGGTCACAACACAACCTTGAAGAGATACTTTCGTCTTTGCCGTGTAATGATGTATTTACCCGCCTCGGGTTTTGATGAGAGCATAATAATAAATGAGTGAACTATATTTTTCTCTTAACTTCGTTTTTGCCCGTGCAGGCTCCAGACGCACATAGGGCAGTTCTCTCTCTCTCTCTCCACGTTGATCCAACTTTGAAGGTTGACGGCTTTCTCTGATTGATATAATATCGCGTCCAGCCGCTCGGGCGTGACAAAAGAAACTTGGACCCCTTGTTCAGTCATTGATTGAATGTTACTCTGGCGACTGTTCCAGATGTCGAAGCAACAAGTACAACCTCTGTGGTGGAGGAATCAAGAATTCACGGTGGAAAACATCACAATACCTTAGGGCCTATGGCCAAAGGAAAATCAAACTGTCGTTAGCCGGAATCGCGTCCAGCCGCTCGGGCGTGACACAAGGTTCCGGGGTCCGAGGTGTTAATTTCCTGGTTGGGAAAGCAATTGTGCAGATTTAGGCCTACACAAATTTTGAAATTTTCGCTTCATTTGTCATGTTTGTCAACGGTCACGTGACATTCGAGCTAATTTGCATATTACAGCCAAACCAATAGGATTTCAGGTATGGACCCCCCTACCATTTGAACTTGGGTATCAAAGGAACACATACACCAAAAATGGTGCTTTTGTCCAGACCGTCCGCATATTTTCACCTTTCTACCCTATTAATGGTACTGCGCAGCCAAAGACCGTCACATGCGCTGCGCAGTTCCATCCAACATGGCGTCACGCTGGCTGATGACGTCACGTGCATAGCCTCTATACACGAAGCGTATCTGACAAATAAACATCAAACTTATACACTGTAGTATTATATTGCATCAGATGATTTATATTTTGCAGTATTTTTGACATGTAAACGAAACCTACGGTGGCCCATAGAGCACTCATTGATGAAAAATATTTACATTTGCATTTTTTTTCAATTCGATAATTTTTTCTTGGGGGTTTGTAAAATTTTTAGAAGTTCCCACTGCGGTGAAAATATTTCCACTGTGGTGATAATATTCCCACCGCGGTGATAATATTCCCACCGCGGTGAGAATATTTCCACCTCGGTAAAAATATTACCACCGCGGTGATAATATTCCCACCGCGGTAATAATATTCCCACCGCGGTGAGAATATTTCCACCTCGGTGAAAATATTACCACCGCGGTGGGAATATTATCACCGCGGTGATAATATTCCCACCGCGGTGAGAATATTTCCACCTCGGTGAAAATATAACCACCGCGGTGATAATATTCCCACCGCGGTGAGAATATTACCACCGCGGTGAGAATATTTCCACCGCGGTGAGAATATTTCCACCGCGGTGAAAAGTCACGTGGAGTCAGCATTGATTGATGAGCGACTTACATGTAGAAATGGTCTACAGACACCGCGATGCCGCTTCCTACCTTCAAAATGAAACAAAAGTAAGGCTGAATGGGTCAATGTCGTCCTGGGTATACCTTATGTTTACCCAGGATTATCCTGGGTAATCATTTTCTTTACCCAGGATCATCCTGGGTACGTGCGACCCCCAACGAGTCAACCAAGCTAACCCCTAACCTTTTGATGCTCGGGAGAGAGGTTCGTCTTCCCGCGGAAGTCATGTTTCCATACAACCCGAAATTTGATGAAGATGACGTTACATCATATGGAGAGTACGTGGATCAACTCCGGCGGCGTATGCTCCGAGCTCATGATGTCGCTCGTGACAACTTGAAGAATTCGGCCGCACGTCACAAGCAGTGTCACGATGGCAAATCTGTTTTGATAAAGTACCAGGTCGGTGATGCCGTCTGGTACCTGACAGATGTCAACCAACTCCACGTTACACCCAAGTTACGGAAAGCTTATGAAGGCCCCTATCTGATTGTCAACAAGATCAATGATCTAGACTATGTATTACAATTAGACCGTAGAGGAAAGACAAAACTTGTCCATCACAATAAATTGAAGCCCTACCAAGGATTGTCACGTCCACCTTGGTTCAGGACAGTTTTGAAGAAAATAAAGTCGATAAAAGTTAACCCGGTTTTGTTACCTCATTAGTTTCGTGACGCACCGTTGCTCTTTGGGTCACTGATGATGTCGGAAGCTCCCTATTATATAAGAATACCGTATGAAAACTACCAGTACCACCACAAAACTGATGAATGTCTCCGATGTATAGGCGGTCGAAATGACTGAACCTGACCTAACTATAATATAAACTTATTCTTCAGCATGTCTGAACACCAGTTTGAAAGTGAACTGACGAATTCAATGACGCACCTCTACCGGTGTTTGAAGTGCCCGCAAGCTGGGAAGGGAAGGCAAATGATTAACCACGTCATCCGTTTCCACCTGCCTTCGCACCTTGCACCGTTCTCGTGTGTGTGTGGTAAGGTGTTCGTCAGCCGGGGCTACGCCATCAGACATTCTGATAAGAGTCATCCACGAATCAGCTTCAATGAGGCCGTTACAGTGAACCCCAGACCAACGCCCTACCAGCTAAGGACCTACCTGCGGCCGTTGTCTGAGAAAGTCACCAACGAGGTCAGACAACACGAAGAACGTGATGTGACGCCCGTGCCTGAGGACGAACCGGACTTAGGCGGATTTTCGGACGGGGAGGAGTCCACTTTGACTTCCACCTTCAGCTCCGATTCAGAGAGTGACGGGAGCGATACCGACACCCGGCTAGAAATTGATGAGGAAAGAGAACCGGAGGAACCCCTGCGACGGGACTGGAGGGTCACGACGCATACGGCCGAAGAAGATGTAAGGAAAGTCGTGCGGGAACTCTCTCCCCCGCCGGCGCCAGTGCCTTCTTCTTCCGCATCTTCCGTCGTAGATCCGATGGAGGGAGAAAACGATATTTTTGATGATATGTCCGAGCCAGACGTGTGTTTTGGAGACGTTGTGGACGAATTGGTATTGGAACCGGATGAGGAAACCGAGACGTCCCAGCCCACAGATGTCCAAGTAGAAGTACCCATTGTTGAAAAAATTGTGGAGAAAATTGTAGAAAATCACATTAATGTAATTGACGAGACCTTCGGTGGGGCTTGTCTTCTTGGGGCGGTGGCTCTGTCGCCGGAATCGTCTTCGTCCGTTCCCCGCAATGTGGAAAGCGACATTGTGAGGGCGGAGACGGCGCCGGAGACGGAGACGCGGCTACGGGAGGACATGCCTCTCGAGCGTCTCGCCAAGGTCCAAACTGACGCACTATGCGACATCAGGGACAGTCTACAAACGATGGTAGGCATTCTCAAAGAACAGTTTAAGAAGTAGGTCTATGTATTGAGAGTCTGAATGTATTATTTGATGTAGGCCTAAGTATGGAAGACTTAATGATTCTGTGTGATTTCGTCACGAAGTGGTGAGTTATTTGATCTATGTTTGGTCGAGTCCATTCATAAATTTGTGAAATATTTGTTACATGTAAGTATGATATGACTGCTTGTTAGCAACTCTATAGATTGATGAGGAATTCTAGGTAAGTATGTGCAGAAGTGTATTATGGTCTCAAATTTTTAAATATTGTTGTCACTTGTATATATGGAATACCCGAGGATCTTAGCATCTGATGACGGTCAACTTTTATCTCATTTGTATTTTGAATATCTGGAATACCCGAGGATCTTAGTATCTGATGACGGTCAAACTCATTATTGTCGCTCATAAATGCTTGGAATACCCGAGGATCTTAGTATCTGATGACGGTCAACTTTATTCTTCACATGTATCTTAAATGCTTGGAATACCCGAGGATCTTAGCATCTGATGACGGTCAACTTTTATCTCATTTGTATTTTAAATATCTGGAATACCGGAGGGTCTTGTACCTGATGATGGTCAAAATGTGTATAGTTGTTACAAAAATGTTGGAACTTTTTGAACTTGCAGTTTTTATATAGTTCAACTCATGGTTTCTGGTGAAAGTGTAAGTGTAACGCCGAGGACGGCTCAGTTTTTAAGGGGGGATAGTGAAACGGCTATCAACATTTATAATATCTAGGCCCTGGAACAATTTTGAATCCTTTTTCTACAGTTGTGTAATAGACCTAGCTTTCTGATCCCTTCCTTATGTCTCTGTGTATAGTACATGTAATAGCAATGGTTTAGGCCTACTCTTTAACCCTTGGGACTTAAATTCAATTTTCTCAGATTCCTATTGTCGTGTAATCACTAATGTTATATCTTTTTAGACAGGAAATTAATATGGTCTTTCATTGAATTTTTGCTGTTGGTTTTTATAACCACAGCGGGTCAAACCGGTAATTTTCTAGCTCTTGTGCACAGGCTATTTCTCATTCTGCCTCTCTCCTTGCATCCCTGGACTTGGTCCCTTGATGTGTGAGACCCTGCTCTGAGAGCCCTTTAAGGTGAGCAAATACCTGCCATCAATTTCCCTAGACTTGATAAACTAAAATCTCATATCATTTTTCATACTGTGACTTAATTCCATAAGAATCCGATCATTAGTCTTTGAGTAATTAACTGTCAAAGTTGACAGCCCGCAACGTGGGCAAGAACTGTCATCTGTCATGAGCCATTCGCGGAATTGAATTTCCCGCGGAATTCCCGGCGATGTGTCGCCACTTTAGCCCCTTCAGGTACCTTTTTATTCACCTTTATTCTGGCAGTTTTCTACGGTATTACCCCCTTCGAAGTCGAAATATTTCAAATTCAGATCCTAATTTCAGTAGTTTTGGTCGAAGTCCGTGCATTTGACATGCAAACTCGGACGAAATTCGGGACTCTCTCACTGACTTCACGAAATGAGCAACTGTGCCGAACACTCGCTCCGACGTAGCACCCGCGTAATAAAGGAGTGCGCAAGAGGCAAATTTACTTATTTGATGAAATTAGATAAAATAAATGTCACCTGTAACTTGTATTTATTCCTGTCGATGATTCTGGGTGAGGTTTTGTAATATTTTTGGAGTGTAAGTATGATTTTATAGCTAATGACGCAAGATCTATTTTGCGCCTTTTCACGCTCCCGCACGATGTGTGCTGCCGCGTGACGTCGTTTCTGAGTATAAAAGCGGGACTCTGACAGAAAACGTCAGATCGTTCGCCCCCACGGTCTCATGCACATAACCCACGTCAGGCATACCACAGAAACTTTTTGGCTTGCCTTTCTGACTTAGAAAATTTCAACCTTTGATGAAAACTTATTGAAGTTTCATTACGTGCTCACGTTGATGTTAGATACCATCCGGTGTCGATCTGTGCTCTGTTGAAGTTTGGAAACTTTTTCCAACTTTTCAACTTTTAACTTTTCGGACTTAGAATATTTCTGACGTCGGTCCCAACTTTTCTCAACATTTTGGCTTTGACTTTTCATGGTGTGCCTACCGGTTATGTGCATGTCTGGTCACAACACAACCTTGAAGAGATACTTTCGTCTTTGCCGTGTAATGATGTATTTACCCGCCTCGGGTTTTGATGAGAGCATAATAATAAATGAGTGAACTATATTTTTCTCTTAACTTCGTTTTTGCCCGTGCAGGCTCCAGACGTACACAGGGCAGTTCTCTCTCTCTCCACGTTGATCCAACTTTGAAGGTTGACGGCTTTCTCTGATTGATATAATATCGCGTCCAGCCGCTCGGGCGTGACACTATCTAAAATGTCACTCAAAGAACCGATATGAGATGTCCCCCAACAAAGATTCTGACGGAATAAGCGGCAGCTACAATAGGCCGGACACTAACAGACATGAACTTCTGTCACGAAATGTCCCCTGAACAAAAGAAGCGGACATCTGGTATCGGGAACATCAGATTTCATTACACCATGATGTCGGTTTCATTTCAATATTTTTAACTACTAGTAACACCTATTGAAAATGTCGGCTATCGTCCCCACCGAAGACTGCATGGTGTAGATTTCAGGGGTCCAACGTGTTCTGCAAGGGGTAGGTTTGAAACTTAAGTGAACTAATAAATCGATGCAGTGAATGCGTCAAATTGTTATTCTGTGGGCGGAAAATGCGGATATTGATTTTTGCTGACGTTGTTGCCGCCACCACTTGGAAAACCAGATGTTAACAATCAACTTCGTTTCCAGCACGACCGCAGGTGAAAAAGTGCGCTAATTTCAAACTGGGTCAACTCTAGTGCCCTAAAGTTTACCCAGGATCGTCCTGGGTAGCTTTTAGGGTTACCCAGGTTGGTCCTGGGTAAACTTTAGGGTTACCCAGGACGACACCTACCGATTCGGCCCCAGTGTAGGGCATTTCTGGGGCTTCCAAATTATGCAATCCTCTGCATGTTACACATTTCACACTATTCTTAAAATTTGGAAAGGTTGTTCATTTTCTTAGACCAGCAAAATCCAGCTGACAACTCTGCAGCGTGTCGTGTGTTTGTGGTAACAGAGTGTTTGAGGACTGGACACCTCCAACAAGCAGCAGAATGGGCATCCTAGCTACGATAGAGGGCAGCACACCGAAACTCGGTCCTATACAATGGACGGCTTTTGTGTGGGAAATTGATCAGGACCGAGTTGCCAGTTTCATTTCAATAGATTTAACCACTGGTGACACCTATTGAGGCGGTGAGCTAGGGTCCTCATTGGACAGGAATAAGCACCCAAATGTTAAATCATTGAATAAAAATTTTGTGAAGGACACAATGGTCTTCCTTCTTTTTTAGGTATGAAAATTGTCGGAGTTGGGCTGCGGTGAATCTGGTGCAAGACCAGTTCTGACATGGTTGATTGAACCGCTTCGTGCTCAGTCATCTGTGACAGTAAATTGTTTTTCTTGGTGTCATAAGAAAGAGGACATTATTAATGGTAGTTACCTATTTCCAAAATATTTATCCAGGCATATCGAACAAATTAATCTAGACATAGACAAGACCGCGCACGTTATATAGGCCCTCAATGAAGCCCCTGCGACGTGCCGTTCACGCTCAGCGGCGGTCTGAACAGGCGAACACTGCCATTCGACAGGGCCAGTTTTAAGCACACTGACGTACAAACAATTTCCTCAGATGTTTCTCGGTGATGTCTCGTGCCAACTGGTCATGTAAGCCTATAGTATGGCAAAAGGCCTTTCCAACAACGTCAGTCCCGGTCACACAGCCAATTCGAAAGTATTTTTGCTCCATTTTGAAAAAAAAATGTCGCTCAAGTCGCAACCCCGTCTCTTAACCTCTACTCCTATATATTTACAGAAACGCGCGCGAAAAAGGGCTCAACTTGTGTAGAATTTAATTTTCTTTCATTTGCAAGTAATTTCAGCTCAATCAGACCAATAATAACTGAGTTATGAGCAAAGGAATGCGGCAGTGTCGGGCACCTAACTGAAACCGAGTTATCTCGGTCTTGGGCGTCAAGGAGTTAAAGTTTAATCCCAGTGAGCTTGAAAATAGGCCAAGGTCAAAACCTGTACGACATATTATGAACTTTTTAGAGATAGACCATCAGACAGAAGTTCGTCACAATTACTAAAGGAGTAATAATGTGTATTTCATGTATTTTTCACATATCGCCCCTGGTGGAAAGAGAGTTAGTTGGATCGACATTAGAGGAGTGTTGTGCACAATAGTGGATGAGTACCTAATGTATACCAACGTGTCAAACTCTTCCTTTGAACGGTCTAGGAGGAGGTATCACTTTTGTACGGCCGGATGGCGGAGGGTAAAAGTTAAAACATTATCTCAATACTTTTTTTGAAAAGCAGAGAGATAATAACAACAACAACAGACAGTCCAGTATGGTATAAGCTCACCAAGGAGAAATGACAAACAGGAATACTTTCTCTCTGACCCGGGAAGTATGAATATATGTATATATATCAAGTGAATGGTTTTACTTCAGTATACCAGGACCCCCATGCATTAACTGTATGTAGAGTATAGCTGTACATCTACCTATCCCAAATCCACCAAATCCCCAGGTTTCTTGCGCGTACATCTATTTTTTGCCATGTCTAATAGAACCACAATTGAAAACACCGTGTTGGTTAGACACAACGAGCTAGCCGGGGCTAATTCAGATACGTGTGTCACCCAGGCCTTTAGACTGGTGTAAGCGCAATAAACTCCGCAATAGGAGCTGTCAGCGAGTTGACCACTAGGTGTCACTACGGCCCAATTCAATGCATCTAGCGGACCCAGTCATTATCGATCGAGCAGCAATCACGTAGATTTTCCTGTACATTGGGCCGCTAAGACTTTGCTGCCACCTGTTGGCAATATGCGCGGCTGACTGCTCCTATTACCCGGCGACAGATGGTGCGGTAAGTCTGTTGCGTGTTGCGCATGCGCTATCACCCAAAAACCCTACGAAATTCGAGCTGCAAGCGCGACCTTTCTCACTTTGTTCAGTAACTAATGAAATGTACTGAAAATAGGTGTAAGCGCGTGGCAGTGTTTTTTTCAAGCCCCGCAAAGACCCGGGTCTCAAAAACCCACAAATTTGGGATAAGTGGAACTAAGGCTTATGATCAAAGGAAACGCATTCACTTCTTATTATTGACAAATAAATGACACAGTACTGCACTAATGCTTACCTCATTCTTTACAATATTTTTTATTCTAGGTGCAGTAGGCCTCGTTATCAGCGTTCCAGGGTATAAATACATCGAATACCTGACATCTGCTTTTCATTTTGCATTCGGGACAATAATTCCGTTCACAATAATATCATTCAGTAATATCATGATAATTATCACCATAAGAAGAGCCGCTGACAGGAGGAAAAAAATGTCACAAGTGCCACAGAAAGAAGGAACTCAAAAAAAGGATACACGATTCCTTACACGAATGTTAATTTTTGTATCAGTTGCATATGTAGTGACATCGCTACCTTACAGGATTTTCTATGGGGTCCTGGAGATTCTCCAGGTTTCAGAGATTTATGATATGAGTAATTGGTATTGGAATCTAAGGTACAACATAACAGCTTGGTTTCTGTTCAACTGGTGGGCTTTTAATCATTGCATTAATTTTTACCTTTATTGTGTTGGTGGTGGCAAACAATACAGAGAGGACACCAAAAAGGTTGTACAAGAAATGGTGAACCGTGCTACTTGTAGGTAAACCATGCTGACAATAAATCACTCTAGACATCGACTTTGATTGCCCACATGAATAAGATTTATGCTGATCTATTTTTCTCACGTCAGGACCAAGTTAAGGGTTATGAAAAGTGACTCGAAATCTCGAATTTTTGACGCAAAAAATCTGACTAACAGTGCACACTGAATTGAGAAAATAAAGGCTCGGGGCACCTTCTTATGACGGTTCCCGAGGGCCCCCGAGCCTTATTTTCCCAATTTTTTGTGTAGTTAGTCAGATTTTTTGCGTCAAAAATTCGAGATTTCGAGTCACTTTACATAACCCTTAAATCCTCACAATTTCCACCTAAAACTGATGAAAACCGCAACAAGAGAATTGCATAATTGAAGCTTTTTAGGGGTGCACCCCCTTTTCTTTACAATTTATGATCTTGCCAAATCCTTGAAATTTACTTCAAAAAATGCAAGAAATACACGAAGATTATTCTGAAAAGCACATCCAGACTACCAAGATTTTTCCTATTGTTGAAACTTCAACAAAATTTCCGTTGATTGAAATCTGATATGAGCTAAGTGCATTTCACTTTATATTTACAACATCGCAAGCTTCAAGGAAATACACACACTATTTCTTCGAACAGCTCTGTTTCATGAAAATTGCAATTTGAAATTGACAATATTATCTCAGCATTGATATGAAATTGACATGTCAGAATCTGCATCTCAAGAATGAGCGAGTATAGATTTCAATTTTACTGACCATTCTACCATCAGGTGCTTGTGATACACTAGTTTTTCTTATTTCTCAGTTGATCTTGGATTGTTGACACCCCAACTAATTACTTCGACAATGAAAATCAACACTTACAGGAAGTAAGTCCTCATAATTTATACTAACTAAGAAAGAGCACAAATTCCCACAGTCTCTTGATAACCGCATTCCAATAACGTGGGCAACGTCAACAAGACATGGCTCTCATCACAAGCCCCCAAGAAGACCCACCCTTTCATCAGCAGACAACTGTACAGGAGGATGCCCAGGATCAAGAATTCATATCATGGCTCCAAATGTTTTACACAGTTGTGACAAATTACATGTGGATTTTTCCAGTAACCATTGGAATCCCAGGAAATATCATTTCAATTTTTGTTGCAAATCGAAAACATAACAGAGGTCAGTCAACATGTATTTACATGACGGCCATGGCAGTTGCAGACACTGCAATGCTGACACAGCAAGCTTTAGAATTTCCCTGGCCTGAAACATTGTGGGGGATCGGAGCTTTCATCAAAAGGCGTGAGCTCCTCTTTCAGTAAGTAGACTTTGTCAAGTATATGATTCAAGCCTAACGGCGATTATTGTTCACTGGTGTTAAGCCAAGGGGGGATTGAAGCAGATTAAAATTATTTGAGGTGGATGAAATTGTGGCTGGTATTTTAGAGAATGCCTGAAGCTGGCAGCTCACCAATAATTTTCACTTCATTTTTAGCTCACTGGGGTGAGCTATTACGATGGTGCAGCGTCCGTCGTCCGTCGTCGTCGTCGTCGTCGTCCGGCGTGGTCCGTTAGCAGGGCACGTTTCGTAACCGCTAGAGCTATTGATCTGAAACTTGGTACATATATACCCCTAGGTCAGATGACCCACGACACCAAGTTTCGGTCCGATTCGACTCTCAGTTTGGCCACCAGGTGGCGGAAACCAAAAACACAAAAAGTGCAATAACTCCTGAACTAATGACTAGATCATCTCCAAATTTTTATCATAGGTGTAGCTAATAAGGATACATAACATATATAACGGGTTTTTGATTTGACCTACTTTTCAAGGTCACAGAGGTCAAAGTTTGACAAAAGTGACGAACCTGCCACAGTTTGTCATTATTTCACCGAGCAACTTCATATCTTGCATAAACATGCATTGGAGGGGTACCTTAAAAAATACCAAGTTTCGGCCCGATTGGACATCCAATATGGCCGCCAGGTGGCGTAACCTGAAAATCAAGTAAGTGCTATTACTCAGGAACGGCTTGACGCAGAGTGCTCAAATTTGATATTTACCTCCATCTAGATGACCTTTACATGCATGTCAAATTTCGGCCTGATTTGACTTCAAACATGGCCACCAGGTGGCGTAACCCAAAAATCATCAAAGTGCTGTAACTCAGGAACGCCTTAACCCAAAGCGCTCCAATGTGCTATGTGGCCCCCTGCAGATGACCTTTATGTCCATGTGAAGTTTCGGCCCGATCGGACATCCAATATGGCCGCCAGGTGGCGTAACCCGAAAATCATCAAAGTGCTGTAACTCAGGAACGACTTGACCCAAAGCGCTCCAATGTGCTATGTGGTCCCCTGCAGATGACCTTTATGTGCATGTGAAGTTTCGGCCCGATCGGACATCCAATATGGCCGCCAGGTGGCATAACCCAAAAATCATCAAAGTCTTTTCTGGGAATGACTTTACCCAGATTGCTCATAACTAATGTGTACCTCCCTCTGTCATTAGACTATTATGTCCAACCCAGTGAGCACATGGTCCATGGACCATTTCATTTATACTATCTATCTAGTGTCTTTAATGTAAAACCGCTTCCAAATATTTCAGCCAGCCATGATTGACAGGCTATTCAACAGAAGTGGCCAACAAATGAGCTGCACCATGTCTGCAAGGCCTAGGACCACCCACTATTTATGATCTTTTTGAGGGTATTTGGGCCGTTTAGACAACAGGCAAAAATCCACATGCGATCCGATCGAATCCGATTGTGGTTCAAAACTCCTGCGAGTAAACGCTACCCAATGCGGTCCAATGTGGATTTAAAATGGTCCCGAATCCACATTGGACCGCATTGGACCACATACGACTGCATTCAAATCTCGTCTAAACGCAAATGAGACCTGATGCGGGTCGATCGGATCCGATCGGATCGAATCTGAATATTTTTGTTGCTTGTCGTCTAAATGGCCCTTGTGTCCTGGGCAATGATCACCAAGTCGTGACAACCTCAGTTCGTCATGTAATATTCTGTAGGTTGATCATGAGGACTAATGATGTAAAGGGGCTGGAGGAAGAACGCTCCCATGTCCAAAGTGTGCATATCTCAGAAAGTATGGGTCTGATTTAAATAAAACTCGCAGTGGTGATACTTGAATCTGAAAGATTAACAATCACCATGAAGAGAAGTAGTAATATTATGTAACAGTGGCTAAGACAATGCATTTTGATACTTGACAATAAATCCTATTGTATACTGTTGAAATTCCTAACAATGGTCATAACAGCAGGCCTAGACCAATTGGTAACTGATTAGGCCTATTCTATCAAGAATAATGCCCACCACATTCACGAAAAATGAGATAATTACTTGACAATTAGACTGGACTACTAAAGTTGGGTGCACTCACTCTAGGTAAGAGCCAGATCTCCTAACAATATGACATTGGCCCCAATGGTGTGTTGCAATATGATTAGGCCTATTCCTGGGGGTCTATTACCTAATGCAATGAACATAATTACGAGTGTTATGTGCAGAAGCAGTGTCACCAGAATTGAACATGTTGCATTATGCTCTATATTAACCAAAAATACACCGTAAGCTTACACACACATTACACTGTATAATGTCGAAGGCCTACCCTCCTTGACTAGTCAGTGAATGTATTGCATCATCGCCTTGATGCAGTTATATGGTAATACAATGTTGACCTGAACTTGCAATCAGCAGATCAGCCAACCATGACAAGGTGGTAGGTCTGCATGGTGAGAAGTAGTTTTGTTGTTGTCATTCCTGCTGTTGAGTACACCCATTAGAAGTTGAAGTAAATATCATTGTTTTATTGTAATTGTGTGAAAATAAGTGAAGATTTCAACTGGAAAGTTAATGAGAAACAATAGGGAGGTTCCGCAAAGCTCCGAATTCCGAATCCCGAAACGATTTCAGGCCTGCGTGACGTTACGTCATGACGTCGTTTCTTCGTCGAAAATCTGTGGTGGTCCGACGTTTGGTCTTGTGAACGATGTGACAACCTCTCTTTAACACCACGCCATTATCTTACACTGACATTTTAAGCATTTATTTCATCGCTAAAGTGTGCCAGGTATATCCAATTGTCACTTCTATGCTCAGAAAAGCCCAAGAAAACATTTCTTGTAAAATGAAAATTATCAATTCGGAATTCGTAAACCACCTACGAAGATTTGCGGCCATCCTCGTCAAGACGCAACGAATTTGCACGACGTCACGAATGTGATGCAACATCATACGTCAAAATGATGACGTCATAATCAAAGATATTCGTAATTCGGAATTCGGAGACGTTGCGGAACCTCACTATTGACTGAATACCTATGCCGATTCTGAGCCAAAAAAAACAGTTATTTCTCTACTTTTGTTGAGGTTCAAAAAAGCATTGTTTTAGATAATTAGGTTTTTTGTTCTCTCTGCATGGTGACTGTTGATATTTTGCTGTCAAGTATCACCACTGCGAATTTTATCCAAATCGGACCAATACTTTCTGAAATATGCACACTTTGGACATGGGAGCGTTCTTCCTCCAGCCCCTTTTCTTCTGCATCCCCATTGTGTGTGGTAATTATAGGCATATAGCTAGTGGTGACGTAAGATGTGCCATCAAGGTCACAACTGCGGTTAGTTTCTTCAAATTTCTTGCACCAGGAAGCCCGTTTTCCTATAAAATACACGTGAGTTGTACCTTCTCCATGCTGCCAAGCAACATCAACCCACACAACAGGTCTTGAATGAGCAAGCAGCACTTCATGACTTGGCGCAGTAAAATATCCCGCCAATCAGAGTTTATTGCACGTTCCCTTCTCAGTGCGTAATACTTGGAGGCGGTCTTGAACCAAGTTAATGAACCGGTTTTACATCGAAGACACTAGAGTATGTCTGTGTACGCCTAATTCTGACCATCTCTCAGCTCCGGATGCCCTTTCTTCCTATAAATCATCAACCTCGTCCCCAGGGGTAAAGTACACTCACACAACCACATTCAGTGGTCCGTCTGTCTCATGATTCCAGAATACTGGCATTTCAGCCAATGTTTTTAATTAAAACGGATGTTGAAAATGCCGTTTTGCTGGGACATCATGAAGTTCACCACAATACAGTTTTGCACAGACTGACTCTAATCCTTTCTAGATTCATATGGTATAATGTCTTCACATTACAGGCCTAGGCTACTAGCTGTTATTTTCATTTCTCTATGTAACATTTAGCTTCCATCAATTTCTCATGATTCCAGAATATTGCATTTCAGCAAATGTTTTTAATTAAAATGGGTGTTGAAAATGCTATATCCTGGGACATCATGAAGTTCACCACAAAACAGTTTTTCAGAGACTGACTCTCAATCCTTTCCAGATTCTTATTTTATAATACCTTCACATCGGGAATGATGTCTGGTTGGTTCCTAGCCGAAATGTCCATAGATCGTCTTATTGCTGTAAGATATCCAATGATGGCACTGACCATGTGTTCTACAGCTCGGGCAAGAAAAATTGTTGCAACATCAGCTCTACTGATCATGACAATGAATATAAATATGTTCTACACTATGAAATTTGTGAAGGATCCTCTGACAGGTACACCCTTAATCAAAAGTAAATGCGTCGGTTTCACTTCTAAAAAATATGCGATTGAAAATCACACTTTTTTACGGAAATTTGAAACTTTTGTCAAAAATACAACTCATGCAAGTTCATGATATTTTTGGTCTCAAAATGTGTCTTGATGCCCTAAGTAATCGCCGTAAAAAGCAAAGGTTGATCCGCTGAAGATTTTGGGAAATATTTAAGTTTATTAGCTGTGCATTTACTTTTGATTAAGGGTGTACATGTAATTATTGTTATTCAACCACTAACCCAAAGTGACATGTCCCAATATTGACTGGTACCCGATCCTAACAATTTTACATCAGACTTTTGCATATGTTAGGACCGGTCGTGCATGCGTTCTTGAATCTGATTGGCCGGTGCTGGCGCAGGTCATAAGAATAGCTGGAACTATTATGTTGATCCCTTTCTATTTTAACACCTTGGTGATTGGTGGATTCCTGGGTCAAATGGAGGTCACCTTCTATCTGCATTGCGGTACGTGAGCCTTATTCAGAATTGAGTAAATTTACATAAAATTTCCAAGTGACGCCACTTGCAAAATTCCTCCAAAAATGGCGGCCAATACTGGTCCTACCAAACAAGCCAGGACTGCAGCGCGCAGGGTGGTAGGATCAGGTACAAGTCTAGTCCCACCAAAGGGTATCTGGACGCAATGTTCCTGGAGCGCCACTGTGCGGCCAATCTGTCAAGCATTCGAAAGCCAAAGGCAGGGAACGTCATCATAGTTTGGTTGAAAATAATGTATCATGACTTCATTGTTTACATTCAATGTTTGTAAACATGGATGTTGACATTGGACTTTTGAGACATGCCAATTACACCCACCAAATTGAATACTTTCGGTATCAAAACAATTTCAAGAGGGACATAGACTGGCACCAGTTACACGTAAGACAAAAAAAACTGGCCACAGACAAACAAAATGTAAATAAATAATGATTTCGTGGCCTGCAAAAATACCCGTAATACATTACATGTATATTGAATACTTGTCAAAAAATCAGCTTGCAACATAAAAAGTGGCCTGTAATTCAAGACTGCATGGGGTGCATTTCAGGGGTCCAACGCGTACTGTGACAAAGCTTTGCTGACCATGTTAGGGACATCGTGGGCACCCCCCCCCCCCCTGGACCACACCCTAGTTCTGCTGCCTCTGGAATGTAATTTCACCCCATAATTTCACACAAGGTGGCTGATTGGTACACATTGATACACATTAGTTTTTTTTACTTAGCCCAAATAAATACATTCTGCGAAGTTGACATCTGAATGGTGAACTTGTTGGGATATTGGCGAATCTGTGGCAAAATTATGCGGAAGTTTCCCGACGAATTTGCAGCGATTTCAGGGCAAATATAGATGATTTGCGGTGATTTTCTGCTAAGTTTTATGGGCGCAATTTTTACGGTGAATTTTGTCAAATTCATTTGCCAAAAACTCACTCCTAAAAAGCCAAAATTCGCCATAAATGTTTTAGACAAGCTCTCTGACTTGAATCCACCAGGACCTACATAAAAGCTTTGACTGGTGCAAAATCTGAGTTACATGAACGTTGACGTTTATTTTTCGGTACCACTGGGATACACAGTGCACAGCTGGACTAGTTCTTATCTTTGCCGCCTGTACACTGCATCGCTCTGTGGGTTATACTTGCTGCGACTTCACAGGCTCAGGCCATCATTTGCATTCCAACTATCATTGTAAATACGGCGTTCTGATTCCGTTAATAGAATAAGCACATGTAATCACTAAGTGCTAGCAAAACACAACAACCGGTAGGAAGCTTCCTACCATGTCTCATACGAAACTGTGATGCTGATGAGCTTTCAGAATTATGGTTTTAGTTGAATGGCGAATTTTTGGTACATTGGCGAATCTGTGTGAACATTACATGTATTCGGCAGTTTCCCGACGAATTTGCAGCGATTTCCTGGCAAATATCGGTGAGTTGGGGCATTTTCTGCTTAGTTTTATGGGCGCAACTTTACGGTGAATTTTGTCAAATTCATTTGCCAAAACGTCACTCCTAAAAAGCCAAAAATCTCCGTAAATGTTTTAGACAAGCTCTCTGACTTGAATCCACCAGGACCTACATAAAAAAATGCTTTGAGTTTTGCAAAATCTGAGTGACACGAAAGTTGACGTTCATGTTTATATCTTCACTGTGATCCAGGAAACCTGTTACAAGAGAGTTTTTCAATTTCTGTTGCATAGTCGCTTATTGATTTTAGTTTATGTATATGTATGTTGATTTTGAGAAACAAGCCAAAATGTGTACTGTGTGTAATGGATTAGCCATTAGGTTTGTTGCTAATAAATTTGAATATCTTCGTTATTCGGCAATATTTTTAAATAATTCTTTCACCAGATTCAGCGGAGCGAATCAGCGCCTTAAATGGTGTAAAATTTAAAATTTGGTCATTTTTGCCCTGCAACGCTAACTGTGCCCACCTCATTACTCATGATCAAGTATGAGTGAATAAATAATAACGGTTTAGAAATGTCCCTTGTGAAAAATGTAAAGAGCAATGTCGATGGGGAGCCCATTGCATATCCACCAGCTTCCGACAGTAGTAATGGTGACATGGTTATTTTTTATGTGTTTTTCATATACCGACCCCTGGTGGAAAGAGGCCGAGTTGGATCGAAAAACAAAGTTCCTATGATGAATTCAGGCAATAGTTGCAAAGTTGTATCTGAACCCTGTCTTTTTAAGCCTCGCATTGAAAAGTAGGTTAAGGACAAAACTCATGTGATAGGTTACGAAGTACTTACACTTACTTTACAGATCACCACCACTCACACCACTCTTCATCACAAATGGTCTACGAATAATGCGCATAAACGTGTATTTCCAATGTTTCGGTGGCTTTTAGGAATGTTTGACCCATGTGACCTTGAAAGTAGGTCAAAGTCAAAACCCAAATGACATTTTCTGAAGCTGTGACAAATAAACCACCACACAAAATTTTGTCGCTTTAATATCACGCGTACATTAGGAGTTATGACCTTAAATGTATTTTTCACATTTTACCCCCTGGTGGAAAGATGCAGAGTTGGATCGAAATTCCAAGGGTTTCGTACACATTAGTACATGGTGCCACATTAGTGGTTGAGTACCTAACACATTCCAGATTTACGGTTCAAGTTCCTCCGATGAAATGATTGCAAAGTTACGTAGCACAATGCGGTCTCTTTAAAGTTTGACTTCTGACCTTGAAAAGTAGGTCAAGGTCAAAATCTATGTGATATGTTATGAAGCTGTTACAGATACACCACCACACACAGTTTTGCACCTACATCACAAATAGGTAAGGAATAATGCCAATTAATGTTTTTTACCCTGTTTCTCGTGGTTTGTATTAAAGTTTGACCCCTGTGACCTTGAAAGTGGGTCAAGGGCAAAACCTGTATGATACCCTCTTTTACACATTAAGAGGTCAGTTCTGGAAAACCGAACAGTTCTGGAAACCCGAACCATCTCTGCATGGTTCGGGTGTGTGTGATACACGCTCCGACTCGCGGTTGATACGTTCGAACCTACCCGGGTCAGCACTATGGGAAGATACGTATGTGCAGAAAACGTAAAACCGGTGTGAGAGGAATAAACACGAACACAAGCCCACCAAAGAAAGCCCGCTATTATAAGATTATAATATTCGAATGGTCATGATCTCTATAGCCACATATTATAATCCCTCGCTGAACAATCGGACCGACTGGAGTTTGATTTTTCGCGGGACGTTGATCCCTGTCACAAAGTTCAGGAAACAATACTGGCCAATTTTGTCAATGGTGGTGGTCGAAATAATGTCATTAATCCCGCAGGCGTCTCAAAAGCCAAATTCCGTATATACAGATAGAACCAATGGCTCATATGAGCAAATGCTTTACCTTCAGATTTGTACAGCATAGCCTAGTGCATTTGTATTGCAAAATTCAAGTAAAAGCTTTTCCTAGTCTTTATTCATATGACCCATTGACGTGGCGTTCCACTCAAGACAATTGAACGCTCCGCAAGGTGGCAGCATAGCTGCGTTCCGGGAACATTGCGTGCAGTGTCATTTTCAGGTTGAGTTTCCGCGTTCACAAGAGAAGTGAGCATAACACAGAATGTTTGTCTGGTAGTAGGAAACAGAACCTGAAAATGACAGGCATTTGGCTATCAGGAAACCTGAACACCCGTCGTAACAGTGTATATGGTGTGTTGGCTTTGGATTTGTGAAGGGATTACGCATTTCTATACACCACAAAAGGTTAAAGGCCGCCCTACACGATACATTTTTTTCCTACGAAATATTTTGTCGGAATTAATTTTACCGTGTATGACGGGTAACATCGTCCCATTTTTGTCGTATAGGAAAACATCCACAAATAGGTCCTGTCCTATATATCTTGTACAATGAAACGCTATGGGAAATAATTCCTATCGTGTAGGTCGTGGTAGCATATTATTCATTGTTATTGTACAACTGACGCATTGTGCCCCTTTGTCCGCACGTAATAGGTCAATCCTACAAAACATTATGACCCCGTGAAGGGGTCATATTTTTCGTCACACACAATAACATTCACGCTGCAACGTAATACTTCCTAGGAAATAAATGGCGGTCATCTACGGCGGGATTTGAAATATTTCCTTCCAATAAAATTGGAGGAGAAATCGTACGAAATATTTTGTAGGGAAAAAAATGTATCGTGTACGGCGGCATTAAGAGAACGTCCTACCGGTACCACAATCATGGCCAATAGGAGATCGGAATTTATCGACATGACCTGTCATTCATACTAGTAATTCCCGTACACCGTCGGTAATTTTCCAGGACT
This sequence comes from Notospermus geniculatus, assembly GCA_002633025.1. Lineage (NCBI taxonomy): Eukaryota > Metazoa > Nemertea > Pilidiophora > Heteronemertea > Lineidae > Notospermus > Notospermus geniculatus. The sequence continues at coordinate 53,562 of NMRB01001258.1, forward strand.
GACCTCTTAAGGTGTAAAAGAGAGTACCAGTATATTATGAACAATATAGACCATCACACAAAAGTTCGTCGCTTTATCACAATTACTTAAGGAGTAATGACCATAAATGTGTATTTCATGTATTTTTCACATATCGCCCCCTGGTGGAAAGACAGTGAGTTGGATCGAAATTCCAGGAGTGTTGTGCACATTAGTGGATGAGTACCTAATATACACCACAAAGTTTCGAACTCCTCCTTTGAGCGGTCTAGGAGAAGATATCACTTTCGTACGTCCGGATGGCCGGATGGACTGATGGCGGAGGGTAAAAGTTAAAACAATATCTCAAAGCTTTTTTCGAAAAGCGGGGAGATAATAATAACAACAGGCAGTCCAGTATGGTAAAAGCTCACAAAGGAGAGATGACAAACAGGAACGTTTTCTCCCTGACTCGGGATGTATGAATATATCAAGTAAATGGTTTAACTTCAGTGTACCAGGACCCTCAGTGCCGTTACTGTATATAGAGTATGATCAAACGAAAAGCATTCACTTGTTGTTATTGATAAATAAATGACCCAATACTGCACTAATGCTTACCTCTTTCTATAAAATATTTATTGTAGGTGCAGAAAGTCTCCTTATCAGTGTTCCAGGGCATAAATACATCGAATACGTCACCTCAGCTTTTCATTTTGCATTCGGAACACTAATTCCGTTCACAATAATATCATACAGTAATATCGTGATAATCATCACCATAAGGAAAGCTGCTGAAAGGAGGACAAAAATATCACAAGTGCCACAGAAAGGAGGAACACATCAAAAGGATACAAGGTTCCTGACACGAATGTTAATTTTTGTTTCAGTTGCATATGTAATGACATCGCTACCTTATAGGATTTTCTATGTGGTCCTTGAGATTCCCCAAGTTTCTGAGATTTATGATATGAGTAATTGGTATTGGAATTTGAGGTACAACATAACAGGCTGGTTTCTGTTCAACTGGTGGGCTTTTAATCATTGCATTAATTTTTACCTTTATTGTGTTGGTGGTGGCAAACAATACAGAGAGGACACCAAAAAGGTTGTACAAGAAATGGTGAACCGTGTTACTTGTAGGTAAACCATGATGTCAAATAAATCACTCTAAACATCGACTTGGAACACAACTGCACAAATGAATAAGATTTATGCTGATCTGGGGCCTTATTTACAAAGAGATCGCAAAAATTTGCGTTGCGATGGCTTTGCGGACACGCAAACTTTGCGATGCGTGGTATTTATCAAGACCTCGCACCGATCACGCTAAAATAGCGTTCACGCTAAAGTTTGCGTGATCGCTAACATGTGGACGCGGGTTTGTCCATGCATAATGCTGTTGAAAATCATCAAAGCTGCGCGTATACACTGAACATTCGCTGAATCACCATGAAGTTGACCTGTCGCAAAGAAACGCAAGGTGCACAACAGGGGCGTAGGTAGCGGGGGAGGGGGGTCGGGGGGCTATTGCCCGCCCCCC
>NMRB01001258.1:73622-108419 GCA_002633025.1 Notospermus geniculatus
TAACGCTCTTGCTTCTCAATGACAAATGGTCCAAAATAACTTGGCACAAGACAGCCAAACTAGAATATTATCAATAAGTGAAGTCACACCTTGTTACGGGACATCTGTTACATATCAGTGGTTTTTCCTAGGATGTTGTCATTTCTCCAAAACGAAACTTTGCATGGGATGAATGTACATCATTGTCCACACGCGCAAGAAATTTCAAAAAAATCGAATGTGTGCTGTTTTCCGCAAAATTGGGTCAAAAGTCAGGGTCACGTGACCTGACATTGAAATCGATGTTGTCAAAGAAATACATCGCATTACATATCATTTGAAAGAGCATTTTGTTCTCTATCCAATGGTAACAAATTTTTGAAAATTGGGTCAATAGGTCAAAAGTTATGACCATTTTTATACCACGAGGTTGGTTACTCCTGTAAAATCAGTCAAATCTTGAACTTGCTCTAGCTCCAACAAAAATGAACAGAATGAGTTAAAATTTGGTGTGTGTTGGTTTCTCTGATAGACCCCCAAGTAGACCAAATTTAATCAAAATCGGTGACGGGTCGGAAAAAAATTGAGTGAGTTGACGTGGAATGACCCATTTGCTGCTTTGGTGACTGGGGAATAAGGACAGCAACTTCATGTAAAAATTATTGCAGCCTTCAAAAAATATAAAATGTGACTCAAATATGCTGCCTGACATAGTGACAGCCATCATGGATTTCTCCTAAACATCCATCACGTTCTTATGGCTTAACATTTGAGCTTTGCTGTAACCTACCAGTTGACACCCCCAAAACCAAGGAACTGCTTGAACATTGAAATAATAATGAATATGCAGTTTGTCCGAAGAAGTAGGATAAGCCATCTCCCACTCTCCAATGATCCGGGGTGGATGAGCGGCTGAGAAGGCCTCTTAAATTTCATTATGTTACCTTCACAGTGTGGTAAGAATTTTCTAGCTGAGACCGTATAAAAGATAGGGTCATGGCTTATCCTGCATCATCACAAAACCACTTAAATCTGTTCATGCAATCCATTTTATATGATAACACGAATGACTGAAATGGATAGCTGGACCCCTAACCCCAAGTGGACTTATTTGTATGCGTTTTAGCAATAAACTGTCATCTACTGACTGATGCGAGCACTGTATTGGCGGCCATATTGGATTTCATAAATACACGATGATCTCATGTACCTTGAGGTTCAATAAATTCCTTGACCACTATAACCTTGGCAAATATCCCAATATGTGGACTTTTGTATGCTATTTTAGCAAGAACTTCCCATTTTATGACTGACGCAGCAGCCGTATCGGCGGCCATATTGGATTTCGCTATAATACAATGATCTCAGGTACCTGGAATATGGTTCAATGAATTCCTTGACCCCCAAAACCTAGATAAATACACCAAAACTATTCTTCTAGCCCAAGTATTTATCAAGTTACATTATAATAAACGTTACGGCAGTGTTATTGGCGGCCATATTGGATTACACCATGGTCCCAAACCTAGGTAAAGACACCAAATTAATTAACGTAGCCCAATTGTGAAGCCAGTTATCCTTGGTTTTCTGTTGTGGCGGCCATCTTGGACGCCATCTTGAATTTCACCCATCCTGCACCTGATTCAGGAGTTGCACCCAAGTTTTTTTTTATGTCCTAGGGGTCCCCTACAAGGATCAAGAGTCAAACTTAGGGCACATAAAAATGTACACAGGACCCCGTCAGCCCCCGGACTATTATTGATGAGAACATTTTACCTTGGCAAGTGGGTTATATACCATGTATACCGGTAATCCCATAAGGTTGTCTTTGCCAAAGGTTATTGACAGGGGTTGCTGATATATGATTAACAAAGATAATTAAATGATGGGTGCCATTCAAACCATTCAAAGGCTAAAGCTACTGGAGGTGACAAGAATGGACAAAGCACATCATGATTTTCTTTGTTATTCATATATCATCAACCCCATGTCAATAGCCTTTGGCATAGGTAATCTCATGGGGTTATATAACCCACTTGCCAAGGTAAAAATGTTCTGATTAATTAGAAAAATAACCATTTGTTAGAAACAAAAGGAAGGCAAAAGAGAAAAATGACTTAGAGTTTGGAAAGTGTCCTAATATTTCTGTCCACCAGTGTAAATATCTGCTTGTCCGGACCGAATTGTCACTTGCCGGATGGTTTTATTCAATTGAGAGGGGATTACGTTATATTTTGGTACTTGCCCACGCACAAGTGCTCAATGACTTTCAGCTTGCCCAGGACAGGGTTTCTGGCCCTTTGAGGGTACTACCATCATACCCTTAGTACCCTCTGGCGGAAACACTGCAGGAGTTTTTCTGACGGTCCCGGGTAACCAATTTGTTGAGCACTGAGTATATATTGATGTCAGAAGAATTTCTAGAGTGACTGTCAATGGAACTAATTCAATGAGGAACCGGAGGAACTAACGTCATGACGCGGCGCTGTGAGCAGTGCGACCGAAGTTTCTTTTTTCTAACGTTATTTCCATTTATTTCTGGCGTGAAAATCACCCTTTCGTTTCGGTCACCTGGCATTAAAATTTACACCATCTTGTAGCAGATGAAAATGACTGCAATTTTGCCATCGCGTCAGGTGTGTCCCTACCCTAAGGGTAGGGACACACCTAATGCGATTCGCATGCGATAGGGCGACGCATGCGTCAAAACCTTTTTTTGCGTGCAGTGCGGCGGAAAATAACAAAGGCATTACCGCATGCGTCAACGAATCGCGTTAGGTGTGTCCCTACCCTTAGGGAGAAGGATTCCTGTAGTAGAAACGGCGTTCGAACGCGATTGGGTTAGTCAGGTGGCTGCATACTGACGTCACTCGCGTTCATGTTGTTGTTCGCGTTCAGGATTTTAACCTCTCTATTAACTGAATGCGGCCTTGAAATGGAAGCGATCTGGTGCGAAAATGACGTCACTTCTGTGAACAAAATTAAAGGATGATTCCCTTCGAGGCTATATAACTCTGCTGCCGCCAATGCAATCTGAAGGCCGAAAGATTTTGTTGGCGCCGGGCAGCCGAAAAAAAGCGGAGTCTCGGCGGGTACCATCCTTTAATTTCTGTTACGAGAAAAGATCTAGTACGGTAATTAAGAGAAAATATCTCGTGATAGCGCGAAAACGTCTCGTAACAACGGGAAAAGATCTCGTAACGAGATAAGATTTCATTAAAAGAGAAAATATCTCGTCATTAAGAGATAATATTTTATTTTTGTGGCACTTATCTGCTGGCCGTACCAACAATGTGGATCGTTGCATCATTAATGTGAAATCGGCTGTGCCAAACCTTTGAAAGCTGGTGAAATCTTCCACACCGTCAGCGCCCCAAGGTGAGAGAACTGCCCTAAGCACAATTCCAAGAAGAGGGGCAGGCCGGCAAGTGTTAACATGATGATGTAGGGGATAAGGAAGGCTCCTAGAAAAGGAAGGGAAGACTTGTCATTAGTCGGTAGGACCATGTATACATTGTCTAATCGGTCTTCCGAATCGTGAGAAGAATAGAGAGATTTTGCTATCAGGGATCCGAGATCCGGATAGAGTAGCGCCGCGTCATCATAAAGTGACTCTTCTTTTCTTGCGATCCCCTTGTTGGCTTCCGAGATAATCGGCTGTATCTCGTAGGTGTCAAACAACATAAGGTTTTACTCATCAATTTCAATACCTATCTATCGCGTGAAGTATACTGCTCTGGGATAGCATGGGTCACGTACGTCGTCGAGATCGAGAACGGGCAACGACCTCAGCGCTATCCTGATCTCGATCTCGGAACCGGGATAGCAGAACCTCTCAGAATGTGAATTTCCACACAAACAAAGTTCTCTGGGAATGTTCACGGGATATCGCCCGCTTGACGCACATCAGTTACAGCAACCACAGCGCCTTGCACATTGGTTGTTGAGACATCACAAGCATGCTGGCTGTTTTCAGTTCAAACAGAAGACCGCCATTTGAAAGATTGCAATCGTATATAGACCTTTCCAACAAAGATGTCGGTCTAACAGTTCTCACCGTACGACGTCCGAAGCTGAATACCATTCAGTGGCAGCTAGCACGCTAAGCTGGTCAAGAAGCCCATGAGCACAAAGTTTACGAAAATAATTGTAATTATTAATTAATTGTCTGTCAGTGAGAGGATCAGTTTGGTAGTGGTATGTTTGGACAATGAATGAACACGACGTCACGTGGGAGAACTAGTAGGCCACCATCTTTGTTGGAAAGGTCTATAGTGAAATTTACCTCCACCATTTCTGTAGCAGAGATATGGGAACCTCCAGACATTACCCAGCCCCACCGCATAGCCAATACAAGACAGGATGAAATCAATTTGGCTTGACCATGTCTCACGTTTATTTTCTCCTGTCCCACTGGTTATGCTCTGCCTCTGAAAAATGATCGGTATCAATCATCATCTGTATCAAAAATAGATATTATCTATTTTTGTCTGTATTCAACTTGGAGTACAAGCTACGGTTACACCTGTTCAAAATACCCGTGTTTTTCCAGACCCGTGTCGGCTTGTATAATTTCAAACAGCCAGAAGGTCAGGCGGCGAGGTGGCTGGAATTCTTGGCGCCTTATCGTTCCAAAATTGTGTACACTCTATAGACGTAGTGAAGACCATACTAAAGCGGACAGTCTTAGTCGTTATCCAGTCGAACCAGTGATGAATTTTAACGGCATTTCAAGTGTAAAGATCCCTACATGGCTAACTATTTGATTTACACTCACGGTGATATGGTTAACATTAGATACATGTATATACATGTATTCTTTCCAGCCACGGTAGCCTTAAGGCGCCGCTCCACCTGACAGTTTTCTATCGAAAGTTTGCTATCAGATAGTCAATTATTGCTCTCAGACAGCAATAATCGCTGTCACACAGAACTGTATGACAGCAATTATTGCTGTCTGAGAGCAATAATTGACTATCTGACAGCAAACTTTCGATAGAAAACTGTCACGTGGAGCGGCGCCTTTAGATACAGAATAGCACATTCTGCAATGGTCACTGTACACCCTTAGTCAAAAGTAAATAGACAGCTACTAAATTCAATATTTCCTAATATAGCAGCGAGGCACAATTTTTCTTTTTATTTCCATTGATAACAACTGCTTTGGCACCTTCTTAGACCAAAATTATCTTGCTGTCCTTTGAACTGATTTTTTGGTGAAAGTTTGAATTTTCATCAAAAAAAGTGATTTTTTATTCGGGATTTGTTGGTGATCGCACCTATGCCATCTTGAAGCACATTTGTTTCTGAGTAGAATCTAGCTTTCGGATCCCATGGATCTGTAGGGGGGACAAAGTTACAGAGGGACTTTTGCAGTGATTTTGTTCGGTTAGCCAAGTTCGATCTTCCACGTGCTCTTCCGTATTTCATACCGACCAAGTGTTGAATATTCAGCAGTTCTCCGTCACAAAGCACACGCTCGGGGCAAACCACATTGATTGCGTTGCATCATTATTATTGATTGTATTGTGCACTATAGTTTAGTTTTGAACGGGCAAACATGCTTTGTGGTTAGCTCTCTGCGGTAATCGCCAAAAGCTCGGAACGTCATCCCGGGCCCACTTAGGCCTTATTGTTATTCACATTATTTCTTATTGAAATTCCAAAGGCTCGGTCAAATAGGCCCAGTATGAATAGCGATTATTATTCGTGACCCTGAACTTGCCGCGTCACAACTGGTTGGTTATGAATGTGGTGTCAGACTGGCAACTGGAAAACCCTAAAATTGCCTGTAAGAAACCATCAATAACTCGGTTGCAGAAGCTCCAATTCTTTATTTCAAAATATCATTGTGTCTGGAAACAGTAGAGCTGTAAAATGCTCAGGTTCTCGATTTTGCGAAGGCGATAATAAAAAACCTCATTTTTTGACAAAATTTCAATCTTTCACCAAAAAGTCACTAAACTGTATACCTGGGTCATTTCGGTGGAAAGAGGTGCCGAAGCAGTTGTTATGAGTGAGTATAAAAAGAAAAAATGCGTTTCATTAATATTAAAAGAAATATTGAATTTAGTAGCTGTCTATTTACTTTTGACTAAGGGTGTACATACAGTAAATACGTAGTTACCTCGGGATCGGCCAATTTCAGAGCACGTCAGTGTGTGTCTTAGTATGGGGCCCACGGAGGGAGGTGATGTATTGTGCGGGTGGAAGTTTTAATAGAATTGGACAAGAAATGCTTGCGGGGCTTTCTAAAGCGGATTTGAATTGGCATAGGCCAATTTCATACTCATACAGTGAGCGTGATTGATAGGAACTTGTTCTCGGGGGATCTGGATCATGACAGGATTCATTTACAAGCGTGTAAATTCATTTTGGGGTTGAAACGAAATGTGTCGAACGTAGGTACTTATGCAGAATTAGGGAGGGTGCCCTTTATTTACAATATTTTATTATCAATACTAAAATTTGTAAAACATATCCTTGTAGATGATAACAAGATTGCTAAGTGTGTAATGGAAATGGGAGTTTAAGGCATTTTCAAAAGGTGATAATAGTTATTTCAATGTAATAGATGTTTTGTTTTCCATGACAGGGATGAAGTTTGAGAGTTTAGATAATTGTATTAGTGTGTCAGTAAACAGTATTAAGAAAAAGGTAAAAGCATACATTGGGGACATGTTCAGGAGAGCTATCAACAATTCTTCTAAATTACAGTGGTATGCCAAAGTTAAACATCAGTTCATTCGTAGAGAGAAATATTTAGATGTAGTGAAAACTCCATTTGCTGAGCACTCACTCGTCTTAGATTGTCAGATCACTGTTTTGATATTGAAAGAGGACGAAAGTTAAAAGTAGACAGAGACCAGCGGTTTTGCACCATTTTGCACCCACTGTGATTCAGGAGAGATTGGGGATGAGCTACATATGCTTTTCAAATGTAACAATCAAAAATTTAAAGACATTAGGGACATACATGTAGCTACTAGTCAAATTTGTGAAGTTTTGGAATGTTTTTCTAAATTGAATACGAGGGATAAATTTTTATATTGTTTTTTGGCGGGGATGTTGACATTTGTCATATTGTGGGGAATTTTGCAAATAAGATTTTTATGTGCGTTAAGGGAGATTAATTCATGTCATGATTTTGTAGTTTGTAATTTGTATCTTCTTTTCATTTTGTAGGTTATAATTTGTATGCACTTTATTGTCGTTTGCACCAATGTGAATTATTATTATTATTATTACTATTATTATTACTATTATTATTACTATTATTATTACTATTGTTATTACTACTGTTATTACTACTGTTATTACTACTGTTATTACTACTGTTATTACTACTGTTATTACTACTGTTATTACTACTGTTATTACTACTGTTATTACTACTGTTATTACTACTGTTATTACTACTGTTATTACTACTGTTATTACTACTGTTATTACTACTGTTATTACTACTGTTATTACTACTGTTATTACTACTGTTATTACTACTGTTATTACTACTGTTATTACTACTGTTATTACTACTGTTATTACTACTGTTATTACTACTGTTATTACTACTGTTATTACTACTGTTATTACTACTGTTATTACTACTGTTATTACTACTGTTATTACTACTGTTATTACTACTGTTATTACTACTGTTATTACTACTGTTATTACTACTGTTATTACTACTGTTATTACTACTGTTATTACTACTGTTATTACTACTGTTATTACTACTGTTATTACTACTGTTATTACTACTGTTATTACTACTGTTATTACTACTGTTATTACTACTGTTATTACTACTGTTATTACTACTGTTATTACTACTGTTATTACTACTGTTATTACTACTGTTATTACTACTGTTATTACTACTGTTATTACTACTGTTATTACTACTGTTATTACTACTGTTATTACTACTGTTATTACTACTGTTATTACTACTGTTATTACTACTGTTATTACTACTGTTATTACTACTGTTATTACTACTGTTATTACTACTGTTATTACTACTGTTATTACTACTGTTATTACTACTGTTATTACTACTGTTATTACTACTGTTATTACTACTGTTATTACTACTGTTATTACTACTGTTATTACTACTGTTATTACTACTGTTATTACTACTGTTATTACTACTGTTATTACTACTGTTATTACTACTGTTATTACTACTGTTATTACTACTGTTATTACTACTGTTATTACTACTGTTATTACTACTGTTATTACTACTGTTATTACTACTGTTATTACTACTGTTATTACTACTGTTATTACTACTGTTATTACTACTGTTATTACTACTGTTATTACTACTGTTATTACTACTGTTATTACTACTGTTATTACTACTGTTATTACTACTGTTATTACTACTGTTATTACTACTGTTATTACTACTGTTATTACTACTGTTATTACTACTGTTATTACTACTGTTATTACTACTGTTATTACTACTGTTATTACTACTGTTATTACTACTGTTATTACTACTGTTATTACTACTGTTATTACTACTGTTATTACTACTGTTATTACTACTGTTATTACTACTGTTATTACTACTGTTATTACTACTGTTATTACTACTGTTATTACTACTGTTATTACTACTGTTATTACTACTGTTATTACTACTGTTATTACTACTGTTATTACTACTGTTATTACTACTGTTATTACTACTGTTATTACTACTGTTATTACTACTGTTATTACTACTGTTATTACTACTGTTATTACTACTGTTATTACTACTGTTATTACTACTGTTATTACTACTGTTATTACTACTGTTATTACTACTGTTATTACTACTGTTATTACTACTGTTATTACTACTGTTATTACTACTGTTATTACTACTGTTATTACTACTGTTATTACTACTGTTATTACTACTGTTATTACTACTGTTATTACTACTGTTATTACTACTGTTATTACTACTGTTATTACTACTGTTATTACTACTGTTATTACTACTGTTATTACTACTGTTATTACTACTGTTATTACTACTGTTATTACTACTGTTATTACTACTGTTATTACTACTGTTATTACTACTGTTATTACTACTGTTATTACTACTGTTATTACTACTGTTATTACTACTGTTATTACTACTGTTATTACTACTGTTATTACTACTGTTATTACTACTGTTATTACTACTGTTATTACTACTGTTATTACTACTGTTATTACTACTGTTATTACTACTGTTATTACTACTGTTATTACTACTGTTATTACTACTGTTATTACTACTGTTATTACTACTGTTATTACTACTGTTATTACTACTGTTATTACTACTGTTATTACTACTGTTATTACTACTGTTATTACTACTGTTATTACTACTGTTATTACTACTGTTATTACTACTGTTATTACTACTGTTATTACTACTGTTATTACTACTGTTATTACTACTGTTATTACTACTGTTATTACTACTGTTATTACTACTGTTATTACTACTGTTATTACTACTGTTATTACTACTGTTATTACTACTGTTATTACTACTGTTATTACTACTGTTATTACTACTGTTATTACTACTGTTATTACTACTGTTATTACTACTGTTATTACTACTGTTATTACTACTGTTATTACTACTGTTATTACTACTGTTATTACTACTGTTATTACTACTGTTATTACTACTGTTATTACTACTGTTATTACTACTGTTATTACTACTGTTATTACTACTGTTATTACTACTGTTATTACTACTGTTATTACTACTGTTATTACTACTGTTATTACTACTGTTATTACTACTGTTATTACTACTGTTATTACTACTGTTATTACTACTGTTATTACTACTGTTATTACTACTGTTATTACTACTGTTATTACTACTGTTATTACTACTGTTATTACTACTGTTATTACTACTGTTATTACTACTGTTATTACTACTGTTATTACTACTGTTATTACTACTGTTATTACTACTGTTATTACTACTGTTATTACTACTGTTATTACTACTGTTATTACTACTGTTATTACTACTGTTATTACTACTGTTATTACTACTGTTATTACTACTGTTATTACTACTGTTATTACTACTGTTATTACTACTGTTATTACTACTGTTATTACTACTGTTATTACTACTGTTATTACTACTGTTATTACTACTGTTATTACTACTGTTATTACTACTGTTATTACTACTGTTATTACTACTGTTATTACTACTGTTATTACTACTGTTATTACTACTGTTATTACTACTGTTATTACTACTGTTATTACTACTGTTATTACTACTGTTATTACTACTGTTATTACTACTGTTATTACTACTGTTATTACTACTGTTATTACTACTGTTATTACTACTGTTATTACTACTGTTATTACTACTGTTATTACTACTGTTATTACTACTGTTATTACTACTGTTATTACTACTGTTATTACTACTGTTATTACTACTGTTATTACTACTGTTATTACTACTGTTATTACTACTGTTATTACTACTGTTATTACTACTGTTATTACTACTGTTATTACTACTGTTATTACTACTGTTATTACTACTGTTATTACTACTGTTATTACTACTGTTATTACTACTGTTATTACTACTGTTATTACTACTGTTATTACTACTGTTATTACTACTGTTATTACTACTGTTATTACTACTGTTATTACTACTGTTATTACTACTGTTATTACTACTGTTATTACTACTGTTATTACTACTGTTATTACTACTGTTATTACTACTGTTATTACTACTGTTATTACTACTGTTATTACTACTGTTATTACTACTGTTATTACTACTGTTATTACTACTGTTATTACTACTGTTATTACTACTGTTATTACTACTGTTATTACTACTGTTATTACTACTGTTATTACTACTGTTATTACTACTGTTATTACTACTGTTATTACTACTGTTATTACTACTGTTATTACTACTGTTATTACTACTGTTATTACTACTGTTATTACTACTGTTATTACTACTGTTATTACTACTGTTATTACTACTGTTATTACTACTGTTATTACTACTGTTATTACTACTGTTATTACTACTGTTATTACTACTGTTATTACTACTGTTATTACTACTGTTATTACTACTGTTATTACTACTGTTATTACTACTGTTATTACTACTGTTATTACTACTGTTATTACTACTGTTATTACTACTGTTATTACTACTGTTATTACTACTGTTATTACTACTGTTATTACTACTGTTATTACTACTGTTATTACTACTGTTATTACTACTGTTATTACTACTGTTATTACTACTGTTATTACTACTGTTATTACTACTGTTATTACTACTGTTATTACTACTGTTATTACTACTGTTATTACTACTGTTATTACTACTGTTATTACTACTGTTATTACTACTGTTATTACTACTGTTATTACTACTGTTATTACTACTGTTATTACTACTGTTATTACTACTGTTATTACTACTGTTATTACTACTGTTATTACTACTGTTATTACTACTGTTATTACTACTGTTATTACTACTGTTATTACTACTGTTATTACTACTGTTATTACTACTGTTATTACTACTGTTATTACTACTGTTATTACTACTGTTATTACTACTGTTATTACTACTGTTATTACTACTGTTATTACTACTGTTATTACTACTGTTATTACTACTGTTATTACTACTGTTATTACTACTGTTATTACTACTGTTATTACTACTGTTATTACTACTGTTATTACTACTGTTATTACTACTGTTATTACTACTGTTATTACTACTGTTATTACTACTGTTATTACTACTGTTATTACTACTGTTATTACTACTGTTATTACTACTGTTATTACTACTGTTATTACTACTGTTATTACTACTGTTATTACTACTGTTATTACTACTGTTATTACTACTGTTATTACTACTGTTATTACTACTGTTATTACTACTGTTATTACTACTGTTATTACTACTGTTATTACTACTGTTATTACTACTGTTATTACTACTGTTATTACTACTGTTATTACTACTGTTATTACTACTGTTATTACTACTGTTATTACTACTGTTATTACTACTGTTATTACTACTGTTATTACTACTGTTATTACTACTGTTATTACTACTGTTATTACTACTGTTATTACTACTGTTATTACTACTGTTATTACTACTGTTATTACTACTGTTATTACTACTGTTATTACTACTGTTATTACTACTGTTATTACTACTGTTATTACTACTGTTATTACTACTGTTATTACTACTGTTATTACTACTGTTATTACTACTGTTATTACTACTGTTATTACTACTGTTATTACTACTGTTATTACTACTGTTATTACTACTGTTATTACTACTGTTATTACTACTGTTATTACTACTGTTATTACTACTGTTATTACTACTGTTATTACTACTGTTATTACTACTGTTATTACTACTNCTACCCTTAGATTTTTATACCCTAGAAATCAAATGAGCTGATATTTTTGACCTGAGATGTTTGGGTCATGGTGATATCAACGTTCAATATCATGAAATTTAATATTTTGAGATAACTTGCCACATTGTCAACTGATCAACATGAAACAAGTCTTAATTCATGCCTGCTTATCCAAGAACAGGATGTGGTAAAATTCTCAGCCTCATGCACGTCCGGGTGTTTGAGATATCATGAGATTTTGATACTTTCAAACTTGATAATTTGCAATATCTCTGCCCGTGGTTGAGGTAGAGACATGATATCACCCATACTTAGGTTATTGAGCATGCGTATTTTGATTATGTAATGACTTTGACGATCAGGTCAAGGTCAAACTTGATAATTTGGAATGTCTCCATCTGTGCTAGCAGTAAAGGTTTGATAACACCCATATTTAGGTTATCTAGGGTGCCAATTTCGATTATGTAATAACCCTGATGATCATAGATCAAGGTCAAGGTCAGAGGTCAAGGTCAAACTTCCAAAGTACTGATAAACAATGAAATTCAATGAACAGAAAGTGGATAGTAAAACTTATAGTACAGCAGAGACCCCTATTATCGAGAGGTTGAACTATATTCTGGATAGCCCCATTCCTCCAAGCCGTGACAAACAATACGGGGGTATTAGGAAGATGGAGGCATCACCGGTATACATGTATTCTATAGGGAGATTAATTCATGTCATGATTTTGTAGTTTGTAATTTGTATCTTCTTTTCATTTTGTAGGTTATAATTTGTATGCACTTTATTGTCGTTTGCACCAATGTGAATTACTATTTTACACGGTGACAATAAAAAATTATTATTATTGTTATTATTATTATTAATAGCGTAGTGATCGGGTCCAAGCCAATCACAAAAGAATGACAGCTCTTCGATCTGGCGATCTATTGCACATGAACAAGAATAGCGTACCAGTACCTCAGTGACCACAACGACGAAGTTGCGACACAACAAAACCATGGTCGAACAGTCACAATTAAATTGACCATTTTGGGTGGTTCGGTAGATTTAAGCCTTTTATTGTAAATCGCTTTTAGCCATTAGGCCTGCATGTGCTGACTTGTGAGCTAGCAAAATGAAGACAAGTTTGATCCTCTGTTTCATCTTGTGTGCGTGTTTGGCTGCCTGCATGGATGTGCAAAATGGTACTGATGACGATGACATTGATGAGAATCATCCAAACAATGCTCATCTTCCACGGAGGCTGCATGCTTACCCAGTTGAGGCACGGTTGCGACATGCCATAGGCCCGGTTGCACCAGTCATGCTCAAAATTGAGTTTGAGGTTGAGCTCAGCCGAGTAAGACTTAAAAGTTGAGTACGCCCCTTGTTGCACCAAGGGACCTCTTTCCGCCTTTCCCGGCATATAGGATTTGAGGGATTCTAGATCTCTTACTACGATGCATGGACGCGCGTTTCTCTTGAAGCACGACTCCGGCCGATCGAAGTGCCCTCTTGCGTACACACTTTATTTTACAGCTGCCGTTCTCACATACCTTCTTGTCGTAGCATTTAGAGAGGACGCAGCAGATACACACCGCGAGGAGGACGGCGAAAATCAACAGACGACACATCTGAAAACAGAGAAAGAGCAGGCCCTCATGTACAACGTGCACGATTGGCTGTGGTAGATGACAAAAACTGGTTGACAAAAAAACATATAGGGAAAATTCGAAAGTTTGCCGACGCAGAATAAACGATGTGGTAAGTGGAAAGAGTATTCCTGTGGAAGAATCGTGGACAGTATAAAATCATCTGTAGGAATTTCCATTCTACCGAAAAATAGGTGGTCTTTAGCCCTGGTTACACCTATCTAAAATCCCCGTGCTTTTAGAGACACGGGGTTTTTCCGAACCAGAAAAAACACACTGTTAAAAATGCTGACAACACTTTGCTGGCAGCAGAGTAACACAGCACTTTTCTGTATTTTGACAGCACCCGTTTACTGTATTTTGACAGCAAAATTGTATAAATTCTACAACAATGCGGTCTTTAAAACTGAGAAACTGTAATCTTGCTGTTAAATTCCAGTGAAAAAAACAGCAGTTTGCAGTGAAATGAATTTTACAGCAACCTTGCAGTGAAAATTCTGCCGTAAATTTACAGATATTTTTAACAGTGCACGGCGTTGACACTGCGAGCGGTTACACTACTAAAAGTGCGATTGGTAATAAGTTCCGTAAACCGGCGATAGGGACACTGCTCTCCATAATCAAGTGGCTACTGGAGGCGTGAAATAGCCTATACGCATGCGCATGACTCATCGATTTGCATCGCCGTCTGCCTGAGTGTTTGGAACTACAGGTAGACACGGGGAATTCGCGGTTACACTACATAAAATCCCCGTGTATAAAATAGCCCTGGCGTTGCCCCTTCGAGATCGCTGGGGCTAAAAAGCACGGGGATTTCAGACACGGGTCTATTTAGACTCGGCGATTTATAGGTGTAACCGCAAAATTCCCGGGGAAAGCACGGGGATTTATGAAGCCCTGGTTACACCTATCCAAAATCCCCGTGCTTTTTGAGACACGGGGTTTTTCCGAACCAGAAAAAACACGGCGTTGACACGGCGAGCGGTTACACTACTAAAAGTGCGATTGGTAATAAGTTCCGTATCCCGGCGATAGGGGCACTGCATGTAGGCAACTCTCTGTCATCGAGTGGCTACTGGAGGCGTGAAATACCCTATACGCATGCGCATGACTCATCGATTTGCATCGCCGTCTGTCGCCGGGTGCTTGGAACTACAAATAAACACGGGGATTTCGCGGTTACACTACATAAAATCCCCGTGTATAAAATAGCCCTGGCGTTGCCCCTTCGCTGGGGCTAATAAGCACGGGGATTTCAGACACGGGTCTATTTAGACTCGGCGACTTATAGGTGTAACCGCAAAATCCCCGGGGAGAGCACGGGGATTTATGTAGTGTAACCACAGCTTTTATCTATTGTTGATTCTAGCTTACCTTATGTTGGCTGGAGATGAGGTGAGGCTCCAATTAGGATCAGAGAAACATCTGTTACCACTGACGTCTGAGGGTCTCTTTTATACACTCGTCTATATGATAATGCACAAGGCCAGACTTTTTTTATAAGTTGGTTCGCGGATCCGCCACCTGGGAAAAGGTTGGGAACAAGAAAAAATAAAACCACTTTTTTTCACAGGTCTCAGACCAAAATATGCCAAAATGAAAAAAAAATAAAATTTTATTTTCATTTTTTATCCCGCCCGCCGCGCAGTAACGATCCTGGCGGTGGATCGTTGGCTGATTTCAGCGCCAGTAGTTCTCCTCTAATGAAAATTTTACCTTTAGTAAATAAACTTTAGTCTTAAAATGCATAACTTTGTCTTGCCATCTCATCATTGTCGAATCTTCTTTGCAAACTAGGCCTATAGTGACAGTTCCGACGGAGCTATCCATCCACTTGAGCCGGCCTGACGATGTTTTGGCGGGAAGCCAAAAGAGACCAGTGACCATGGTGACTCAATTACTGGAACTCCACGTGTATTGGCTAGTCGCCAAGATGCAGTGATATGACCTATTTAGTGCTGCATCATCCAATGGGTAAGGGGTACCACACTGGGATTCCCGTTGCATCATTGTGGCAACTATATTTGGCACGGCTTACTGGAATTTGCGCAAAATCAAAATGCGCAATGGGAAAATGCGCAACAGAATTGACCTCGATCCAGGCTTTCTTGCGCGTCCGATAGCATTGTGTGGGTCGCCTGGCCTCAAGTTTTGGGATTCCCAGAAGGGCGCATGCATAATAGTAACATGTTCTTTTATCTCATAAATGCGGAAGGTAGGATTGCAAATCTTCTTGCAAAATTTATATGCTTGAAAATTGAAGTCCTCTACAGTTCATTCCAAATCCCAGTGGCGCGAGGTTTTCAGCCGATATACTCTAACCTCTTAGATGTAAAACCGGTTCATTAAATTGGTTCAAGACCGCCTCCAATTATTATGCAGTAAAAAGGGAACATGCATTGCTCTCTGATTGGCCAGATATTCTGTTGGCCACGTCATGAACTTCTGCTTGCTCATTCAAGACATATTGTTTGGGTTGACGTGGCTCTTTTATAGGAAAATGGGGTTCCTGATGCAAGAAATTTGAAGAACCTGACCACAGTTGTGACCTTAATGGCACATCTTACGTCATCAAGCTGTACAATTACCAATGACACACAATGGGGTGCAGGAGACGGTGGTACGCATTACATCAGTGGTCCTCAACTCGCACTATTACATGGCGAACTGAGGTTGTCACGACCTGCATTGGTGATCACTGCCCAAAACACAATACCCTCAAAACGATCGTAAATAGTGGGTGGTCCTAGGCCTTGACTGGAATATTTGGAACTGGTTTTACATCTAAGAGCTTAGAGTATCCGCAACGGCTGGGTAAAATTCAACATACCATACATCAATTAACTTGTCTTTCTTGCCGGTATCTTTCTAAGGCCTGCATAACGGATCCCTTTCTCAAAACCCATTTCATTTTGCTATGCTGTTCAGTGCAGTTTACACGTGCGCGATGCATTGCGTCATTTGTGAAAGAACTTTTTTCTGTCACGTTTTTCGGGAAAATGACAGTGATGATGGCTGTACCGCCAAGAAAGACAAGTCGATTGACGTATGTTTCATCAAAATCGGCCCAGCCGTTGCGGAGCTATCGTTGATAAACCTCGGAAATGGAATGAAGAGTAGGTCGATGTGATATGTTTGTTCTAATATATTTTGTCTGTATTGTATACTATGCGCACCATGCTTTGCACGCTAGGATACCAGGTACGACACATTCCAAAGACAGATCCTGGTTATCTTCCTCCCTCTCTTTTTATTCTTCTAACTATTTGCACACAAGTTTATTGTAACTTCTGCTCATGAAATTTGTAAATTTCAAGGTGCAATAAACTAATTTGTAATTTGTAATTTAATTTGCATTATGTTGAGACGCACTCTGATGTGTGGATCGATATTAACCAAGTTAACTCGTGACAACCCAGTGAACCGCGAAGCGCTTCGCTAAACGAGTATAATGTTTAGGCCTACGTCAGTACTTGTGACGTTGTGTAGTGTACACGATCAAATTTTTCATTCAATTTTTAGCTCACCGGGGTGAGCTATTACGATGGTGCAGGGTCCGTCGTCCGTCGTCGTGTTCCGTTAGCAGGGCACGTTTCGTAACCGCCAGAGCTATTGATCTGAAACTTGGTACATATATACCCCTAGGTCAGATGACCCATGACACCAAGTTTCGGTCCGATTCGATTCTTAGCTTGGCCACCAGGTGGCGGAAACCGAAAACACAAAAAGTGCAATAACTCCTGAACTAATGACTAGATCTTCTCCAAATTTTTATCATAGGTGTATCTAATAAGGATACATAACATATATAACGGGTTTTTGATTTGACCTACTTTTCAAGGTCACAGAGGTCAAAGTTCGACAAAAGTGACGAATCTGCCACAGTTTGTCATTATTTCACCAAGCGACTTCATATCTTGCATCAACGTGCAATGGAGGGGTACCTTTAAAAATACCAAGTTTCGGCCCGATTGGACATCCAATATGGCTGCCAGGTGGCGTAACCTGAAAATCAAGTAACTGCTATTACTCAGGAACGACTTGACGTAGAGTGCTCAAATTTGATATTTACGTCCTTCTAGATGACTTTTACATGTATGTCGAATTTCGGCCTGATTTGACTTCCAACATGGCCACCAGGTGGCGTAACCCAAAAAATCATCAAAGTGCTGTAACTCAGGAACGACATAACCCAAAGTGCTCCAAAGAATTTGCTATGTGGCCCCCTGCAGATGACCTTTATGTGCATGTGAAGTTTCGGCCTGATCGGACATCCAATATGGCCGCTAGGTGGCGTAAACCGAAAATCGTCAAAGTGCTGTAAGTCAGGAACGAAGTGACCCAAAGCGCACCAATGTGCTATGTGGCCCCCTGCAGATGATCTTTATGTGCATGTGAAGTTCCGGTCCGATCGGACATCCAATATGGCTGCCAGGTGGCCCCCCAAATCATCGAAGTCCTACTCGGGAATGACTTGACCCAGATTGCTCATCCCTCTGTCATTAGACTGTTATGTCCAACCCGGTGAGCACATGGTCCATGGACCATTTCATTTGGAAATTCAGATTCCGGGGCGGGCCTATTGGAGTAATAGGGAGTTTTCGCAAAGCCCCCGAAACGCCAACGCGAACGCCAAACCCATTGTTCGCTGCCACGAAGAGAGCACCGAACAAAGGATAGACGTCCGCGTTGGCGTTTCGGGGGCTTTGCGAAAACTCCCTAATTTCAGTGTATAAACCCGCATAGGCCTTTATTGAGCGTATTCAGAAAACTGGATGAAATATTTGATCGTGTACAGCAGGCATTACCAAAAGTATTTGACTGATAACGGAAGTCTGTTCTTTTAATGGTGTGTTTTTGAATAATGATATCTCCCCTTTGCGCATTTCCCCATTGCGCACTTTGATTTTGCGCAAATTCCAGTAAGCCATGTGGCACACCATGTGCATGGGGTGTTTACACCCGCAAGTCATATTCATTTGGATTTGAGTTGAAACTCGGTATCGGTTCCTGTTGAATAGGTTTTTGTAATGCATTGAAAAGTTGAGATGGGAATAAATAGGCCTACACCTCGATATTTTTAATGTAAGAAATTTCAATACAGCTGTCACTTCCACAGCTGTCAGAGGAACCCGCTCAGAATAGGCCGCCAAGTATTGTAGACAAAAATGACAGTTGGGAACATTTTTATTTTTAAATAAATTTTTATTTTTTTTTCTCCTCCGCCATGAACGTAATACAGACAAAACTTCGAGAACTAGGAAAACAAAGTTTTATTTTTATTGTTTTTCGCCCTCCGCTGCAAAGGGGTGGTGAAAAAAATCCGCGAACCAACTTATAAAAAAGTCTGGCCTAATGTGCAGACTGTCTGCTCAATATGTTAAATACATCATGAATCTGTTTTTAAAATACAAGTAGACATAATAGGATATCCAATGGAGCACAAAACACGCCACACAAAATGACAATACATGTATGCGTAAATAAAAGTCGTCTCCGATATTCGCAAATTTTCGACCCCAGGCGGGGTCTTCCTCAGGCACTTTCGAGTAACAATCCCAGCATGGAGATATACCTCTATGACCCCAGTAACAATTTCTTCATTCCATACTTTCACTCATTCTAAATTACACAACCATGACTAACAATGTATAAAACTCCTTTCTTTCAGCCTAATATAGAGTGTTTGCACGTGACGTCACAGCGGCCATGTTGGAGGCATAAACAGATAGATTTATTTATTATAGTGACAGGAATTACAACTGAAGTATTAGTACAGTAATAATTTAACACACAGATTAAAAAGAATTCCCAGCCCACTTACCGGGCTTATCTGTCACTTTACAGACAGAATTGCCCCTGGAAGAGGGGAGGGGAACCGCGGATCCCGGGCCGAGGACCAAAACTCTCCTCAGGCCCGGAACAACAGCTCCCCTCTCCTCTCCCAGAGAGCACTAATATATTTGGCAGCCAAAACCTGGTGACGCTGCATCAAACGCACAAACCTCCCCCTTGGTGTGAACCCTAGGAATGTCCCATCCACCCGCCCAATCTTTGCAAAAAAATCCCCCCTCTCTTCATTGTATGCCGGACATTCACACATAAAATGAAACTCGTCCTCGCAGACATTCATAACACAAAGTTTACACAGTCTCAGAGCTGCCTCAATCCCCGAGAAACGTCCAGTCTCAATTTGTAAGGGTAATACTCCACACCGCAATTGTCCTAATAACGAACGTTGGTGTTTTGATAAGAAAGAGGTGATAAATGATTCAGTCTTGTAATCATTCTTAAATAAAGAATATGTTCTCAACTTCGGCTTTTTCTGTACCTCAATTTTCCACCTCTCACAAACAAGGAGACCCAGTTTCTCTTCAAAAAATTTCATATCACATTTCGTCATCAACCTGGTATAATCCGGTACACCAACAACTCGAAATATATCCCGAAGATCAGCTGACCAACTACACCATCCCCCTGAGCAATGTCCCATTCAAAAATGTGTTTCAAAATACTGGTACCCTGGGTCCTATTACTCCATGAAAGTAACTGGTTCCACAATCTGGCCATTTCAATCCAGTGCCTCATTTGAGGAGGAGTCCAACCAAGATCACCATGAAATCCTGCAATAGGCGCCCTAGGCGGTAAACCAACGAAGTACCTCATCGCTCTATCTTGGACCTTATAGAGTCAAATTTCCTATAACCCCAGACCCCTGCTCCATATCCAAGCACAGGCACTACGCCACTATCGAATAACCTTTTGAAAGTGTAATAACCAACATTCTTAAAACTCTTAAATTTGTGAATGACTGCACCAAGGGCACGACCACCACTATCCGCTAAAACACGTGCATTTTCTCGAAAATCCAAATATTCATCAACAGTTACACCCACATATTTATAATACGGAACTTTCTGAACTTCGGCCGTATCGATAAGAAACACAAAATCTGTACGAGGTCGCCTTCTTTTACGAAAATGAACCACTTTAGCCTTATCAACATTCACCAAAAACCGCCACCGCTTACACCAATAACTAACAAAATTCAACATATATTGTAAATTTTCCTCATCATTGCTCAGTAATGCAATGTCATCTGCATAAATTAAACAACATATGTGCAGACCATCGATCACAATGCCTTTTCGGTGACTATTAAGTTGGAACACCAAATCATAAAGATAAATATTAAGGGGGCGGTAGCCATAAGGAAGCGCACTGCAAATGGCGACTAAAAACAATTCATATTTTCTTCAAGCAAAAAGGTAGCATCGATTTCATGTATTTCTATGAAATTGCTACTCTTGTTCTACACATCTGAATTGTATATAACGGACACTACGGAAACTGGCCTAATAAATCATAGTGTACCAGTTTTTATACATAAAACTAGTCATGCTGCTGTTTGAATAAGGGGAGAAGGTGGGGATAGATAAACTGGAGTGTGACAGACCTGCAGTCTACAGTTGGAAAGGGCTTGTAAGGATCATTCAAGGGCTTCTTGTCGACTGACCATAGCGTGGCATGCAGTTCAGCTTTATTGCTTCGGTTCATCATGGCCTCGTGCAAGGGCCAACTGCACACAGTATCGATCATTATTTTACTGCATAATAGTATCATTATTCACTGTATTTCTGTTTGAATAACACTGCTATGTGGACATGCAGGAAACCTCACTGAGAATCCGGTTGTACATGTAGGGCCTACACTTGACAACGACCAGGGAACACTGGTAGAAACGTCGTGTTAAATAAGTCTAGGAAGTAGTCAAAAAATGGATTAGTGATTCGAAACCTTTTTAAAATGCCATTCAAGCATTTTCATTTTTCATACTTTATTCTGAAGAGTTCAATATTTTTCTCACTGGCGTGCCATATAGTTTAAGATGCACGCCTGATGACCAGTCATCGTTAGTTTTCAACTAAATTCACATTTTATATTCTCAATAGATCAATATTTTTCTCTTTGGCGCCCCATAGTTTAAGATGCACGCCTCCAGACCAGTTTCCGTAGTTTCCGCTAAATCGATAGGGCCCTTTTTAACTCATTACTGTCGCCAGGTCCCTGGTCACTCCCACTAATTAAACATACCAGTGGATAGCTTAGAACCTTGGGATCATGACGGTCATGAAAACTTGGGAATCTTTAACTGCTCAACGGAATACCATATCAAGAACTTTCTATTCAAATGTCCCATCGGGCAACAGAGCTATAAACAGCGTTCTGGTGCTTTTTATGCACATCACCACTCAGTGGTGTGGTCAGTATTGTTTTCGCAGGTCGCTGGAATTTTTCTCTACCACCTTTTCTTTCGTTCATGTTTTCGGTCAAACTCGGGCATGCTCATCAAATCTGACTTGCTCAGTCTAAAGACCCAATTGTCCTCTCGCGATATCTATAAATAGAATCGGAGTCTATACATAGAACCGTGGGTGGAAACAAGAGGTATGGCGCGACGTCGTGCCTGCACATGTTGTGCACAACGCCATGATAACGTGTAGGCCTCCATCCTGATCGATCGTTCGCCAGTTCGTCGTCACAAACACCGCCATCTTACGTTAACATAACAAACCAGTGAAGTGAAAGAGAGGTGCTAGGTATAGAGTCTAGATTTAGGCCTATACGGTGTCAGTGTGTAGATGTGGGTGGTACCGGAGGTGAAGATGAAGCAGGTAGAAGGTTGATGCATTGAAGCTGCGAAAGTTTGTGAAGATTTGCACTAAATAATGTGTTGCAGGAAGCAAATCGCATCTACAGAAAACAAGTGCCAAATTCTGAAATATAGATGAAAAAGAGAAACACGTGAATTATTAGACTGCTATAGTTGTACCTGAGGTTTGTGACGTGCATTCTGCAGATCGCCTGCGAGCAGCCCATCTGCAGAATGCACTTTTAGGCCTAGATGTCTACATCTGTAGGCCTAGGCCTATGCGCATGCATGCAATATGCCTCGCGCCTATCGACATGACCGACGGGTAGGGTAGGATAGGGCTACACATGTACACCATACAATGCCATGCATCGCCCATTCATGTATTGTTATTATTGTTATTATGTACATGATGCATGACATGCATTGACCACTGTTGACTGTGAATGAATGAATGAATGAATGAATGACTTTTGCCAGCACCAACAGAAAACCTCTCGTCGTGCCAATTGAGACTGGCATTTTCACCCTTTACAGCTTAGTTACCTAGTGTAAAAGACTTCACGAAATCTTTCATAAATACCGGGTAGTTCTTACGAATCCAGGTAAAAAAGGCACTGGTAAAAAAGGCACCGGTAAAAAAGGCACGGTAAAAAAGGCACTGATAAAAAGGCACTGGTAAAAAAGGCACCGGTAAAAAAGGCACTGGTAAAAAAGGCACCGGTAAAAAAGGCACATAAAAATCACCGGGTAGGTAAAAAAGGCACACTTGTCAGAAAACTGCAGGATGTAGTGGAATAGGGAATTATGTTTCATTTATGGCAGATTCCTGTCCATCTCAGTCCCATTGATAATCCCAGTTGGTCCGACATTGAAGGAATTTGTAAGTTTGCATTTTCCCGCTCTTTTTGTAGGCCTTTTCTTTTCTATTCTGGGTGCCTTTCTCAGTACCTTTTAAGGTTCTACCTCCATCTTTCAAGCAATGACATCCAAGAATTAGCTCTCCCCCTTGAATTTGGGTGCGGTTATTCATGGCAGCCAGTGGATAAAAGAAGATTGGGAAGATGTCTAAGTTCTGGGGGGGGGGCCTTACATGTACTGGGTAGCTCCCAGACGTAATCAATACGCCCAAATAAGCCTTCTGAAAATTAAAGAAAATGGTGAATTCGGGAAAAAATATACCTTAGTTCACCAATGCAAATACCAATACGCCTTGCAAAAAGCGAATAAGTCCAAATCAATTTTTTTCATTTTGGAGAAACTGGCTTTAAAGAACACAAGGAGTCCAAAAAGCCAGTAGTGCCATTTTTACCTACCCGGTGATTTTTATGTGCCTTTCTTACCAGTGCCTTTTTTACCAGTGCCTTTTTTACCATTGCCTATTTTACCAGTGCCTTTTTTACCAGTGCCTTTTTTACCGTGCCTTTTTTACCGGTGCCTTTTTTACCAGTGCCTTTTTTACCGTACACCAGTTCTTACATGTGTCAGTTGGTCCACCAAAATTGAACTACGACGACCATAAACTGTCACGTCGTTGCACATTGTGATCTGATGACCGTGACCTGCACCTTCGCAGTGGCCTCCTGGCGGCTGAGCCACAAGTAACACTACGCTGTTCTGCCATCTATTGGAGATTGATAGAACTAGGGAATCGTAATTAAATCGCTAATTACTAATTAACCAGAGTAGCTAAGGGGCTGTAAAAAAGTTATGGTTGTTTTCGATCGATAGCCGACCTTTGACCGTTTACCGCTCGTCAATAGATGGTCTGGTTTGTTCTGTAGCTCCACAGCTGGAATTTCTATATAGTATAGTGGTATGAGATCATCAGTGGCGGTCCTTGCGGGCGATAATGGTACCACCTGGCGGCCATACTGGATGTCCGATCGGGCCGAAACTTCACATGCACATAAAGGTCATCTAGAGGGAGCCACATAGCAGTTGAGTGCTCTGGGTCAACTTGTTCCTGAGTTATAGCACTCTGGGTCAAGCCATTCCCAAGTTACAGCACTTAGATGATTTTCAGGTTACACAACCTGGCGACCATATTGGATGTCCAAATTGGTAGAAACATGGTATTTTTGAAGGTTCCCCTCCAATACACATTTATGGAAGATGCCGCTCAGTGAAATAATGATGAACTGTGGCAGTTTCATTACTTTTGTAAACTCTGACCTCTGTGACCTTGAAATGTCGGTCAAATCAAAAACCCGTTATATATGTTATGTACTCTAATTAGATACATGAACATCTATGATAAAAATTTGGAGATGATCCAGTCATTATTACGTTTTGCAGTCGGTGTGTTGGCCTGAACTGAACGCACTTCGTTTGTGTAGGCTATGGCATCTTCATTTAGATTGAGCACTTCGTGCCTCCTGCTCTTGTACCGAAGGCAGTTTTGTGTGTTTGTGCGAAAATTCTCTATTTCAAGCTCTTTCCACGTGAACCATTTACGCCGCCAGGCTTGTTGTGTTTTTGGTTTGGCCACCTGGTGGCCAAGCCAAGAATCGAATCAGACCGAAACTTCATGTCACAGGTCATGTGACCTGGGGGTATATATGTACCAAGTTTTAGATCAACAGTCGAAGTGGTTACGAAACGTGCCCTGCTAATGGACTACGACGACGGAAGACGAAGACGACGCCGGACACCGCACCACGACAAAAGCTCACCCCAGGTGAGCTAAAAATGGACAAATATTTAACGGTGTTGACTGCACTGGTCGTGTTTTCAGAGTTTTTCCTTGGCGGCAAAAGAATATCTCTGGATGCACTGTTTCACATGAATGCGTTGTTTTTTTACACAATGGACGCTGTTTGGCACACTCGGATAAACTCAAGCTATAGGCCCGGTTGCACCAGTCATGCTCAAAATTGAGTTTGAGGTTGAGCTCAGCCGAGTAAGACTTAAAAGTTGAGTACGCCCCTTGTTGCACCAAATTCGACTGAGTAATACTCAGTTGAGTACTACTCAACAACACAAGAGCATAACTTCCTTCTACTCGAGGAAATGTTGCGATGTCGGCAAACCTTCTCACGTCGTCATTGGCAGAAAATGAATATATTCATCCCGTCATCTTGTGTATGCCAAACATGTCGCCGATAACATTTTGGAACGCAGTTGCAAAGTACCGCAGTGACACGTATGCAACTGCAGAGCCAGCGGAGCAGCTGCATTCTTGTTAATACGATGCCGCAGTTCATTTTTCGATTTCGCCAGCTGTGTGCAATGCCTTTTTCCTTAGTTATGAAACAGAACAACTGGATAAATTCTTCATCACGATAATATTCGCCCCCCCCCCCACACACACACCCACGAGTGGGCTTTGGCTCTGATCAATCGCTGTGGCCTTAATTGGCTTTCTTGGTTATCAACTTCTTCCACATCAGCCACAGCATTCAAAAATAAAATAGCAAACCGGTCATACATTTATTAGAAAAAAAATGGTTTGTTGCAAAAACATGTTTTTTATATTACAAAACATGGTTCTTTTGTCTAAAAAGATGTTTTTTTATTATTTTGTATTTATTTAAAGAACCATAAAAACATAGTTTTTGTCAAAACAACCATGTTTTAATCAACGAACCAGGTTTTTTAATATAAAAAGCCATGTTTTTTTTTTTTTAAAAAACCCGGTTTTTCTAATAAACGGACAAACCTCCATTTTCGTGGATATGACGCTCTGTCGAGTTAAGTACGAAGTTGAGACGCCGTATTCCTTGCCTCAAATATTCAACGTTCTTGAGTATGACTTTGAGCATGAGAATAGCTGGTGCAACGCAATTTGAGGTTGAGAATGACTTTGAGGTTAGCTTGAGCACGAAGTCGAACTTAAGTATGACTGGTGCAACCGGGCCTTAGACTGCCAACATGCCATTGAACATAGTCGGGTGTTGAATGTGGCCGAATATGCAAGGAGGTATAGGATCGCCCATTCAACTCTTCGTGGATGGTTGCACGACATTGACCACCTCATGGAACTAGCGGAACAGAATGCTCACAGCCGAAGGGTTCGCACGGATCACGATGGGCCGTGGCCAGAGGTTGAAGATGATACTCATCATTCATTTCTTTAACTCAGTTCATTAGTACAGAGAACTGCGAATTATTCCAAAATTCTTTCTTGTTGTTGTGTCAATCGCCTTTAAACTGCCTACTGAAACGTACCCCGTAAGCATGCGACCGAAATTGAGTTATAGGGCCGTATTCTAGAAGCTTCCTTAAGCCTAAGGTCTACCTTTAGCTATTGTTTGCAGGGTAGAATACAAAAGATTAAAGTGGACCTTAGAGTTAAGGAGGCTACTAGAATACGGGTCACAGTCTTATACTTCGCTCACTTATAGCCCCAATTCAATGTTCTTTTCCCCATTGTGGCGGCTGTCTTTTTTGTCTTCGTCGTTAAGACGAACGGAATATCCCGATTCCATACTTGCCGGTATAAAGTAAATGAATGTCCCCAACATACAGTGTGCCAGGTACGGTCAGTAGAGAGCTTTCGCACCCGCACGTTTAGGCAACCCACTACATTTAGGTCATCAAATGTTGCGGTCTAGTGACGTGTACACAAACGGTTATAGAAAACATTATCCGTAGCGACTTCACTACACGTCAGAGAAAAACGGTTTGCAAAAGCAACATATTTTTATCAAAACTCTCATTCCAACGGTGATCGCTATTCTTTGTTATCAGATTTAGAAGGATTCCTTATGAATACCATGTGTAACATTTTGTATGTTTTTGTTTCGGTCATATTTTATTAAGCTTTTGAGTTGTGAATCAAATCCGTGTAAAAAGGGCAGTTTCCATTGACTGCCGTGCGATCAGTATAGGTCTTTCGCAATTGAGCGGTTTGCTGAACATTTACTTTTACGTCATCATTTTGTGAGCGCTGCAGTTGTTACGTGTGCACATACACTAAATGAAGGCCTATACACTAGCCGGTCGCAGTTCACGGGTAAAGGCGGTGACAGACTAGTGCGTACGCGACGCGGAGCGACGCGTTTTCTTTTGTGTTTTTGCGCTCCACTGCGCATGGTGCTCAGTGGTGCCTGAAAACACAAAAGAAAACGCTTAGCTCCGCGCGGCGTCGCGCTAGTCTGTCACCGGCTTAACAAGCACGGTACGCGTGAGGCGAGTGCGGTTTGTAAGGTACCCCGGTTAATGATCACTCGCAAACACGTCTCACACAATACAAGCGCGGTAGGGCCCTCGGTGAACTCGTATGACTCGGGCACAGTCAAAACATTACATCACCTTGCCTAAGAAATATCCGTAAACACCTATAGGTCTTCACGCATAGTTCTTAAGGCGGTGACAGACTAGCGCGTAAGCAGCGCGTCGGGAAGCGTTCGACCAATCAGTGAGGCGGTAACACAGACCGAAACAGCTATCGAAGGATCTGACTGGTGGAACGCCTGCAGGACGCGCTGCGTACGCGTCAGTCTGTCACCGGCTTTAGGCTTAAAGCCGGTGACAGACTAGCGCGACGCCGCTCGGAGCTAAGCGTTTTCTTTTGTGTTTTCAGGCACCGCTGAGCACCATGTGCTGTGGAGCGCAAAAACACAAAAGAAAACGCGTCGCTCGGCGTCGCGTACGCACTAGTCTGTCACCGCGGAGCGACGCGTTTTCTTTTGTGTTTTTGTGCTCCACAGCACATGGTGCTCAGTGGTGCCTGAAAACACAAAAGAAAACACTTAGCTCCGCGCGGCGTCGCGCTAGTCTGTCACCAGCTTTAGGCAATAGCCGTGTCTCTCTGCGAAACGGCTAAAACCAAACCGTTTCACCGGTTACGGTTACGTATAACTAAATGTAGTCGATCACCTAAACGTGAGGGTGCGAAATGTCACTAGTGTCGGCTTTGCGCCATCACTCAATGTACCTGGTACATTCATTGACAGGCGACCTAGCTGACATTGCCTGTACAGTACAAGTCGGATCATCATAGACTGTACCAGCAAAGCCTTGGTGTGTGTAGCTCAGTTATACTAGATCAATCTGGCTACTCAGGGGTCGGGGTTTGGAGTTAGTGTTTGGTCATGGTGTCTGTCGGTCTGTCTGTCTGTCTGCGTGCGAGCGTGTCTGTCTGTCCGGTCTGTCACACCCTGTAACTTTGTTCCTGCAACAGTTACAGACCTGGAAATGTGACCTACCCCCGGGTAACATGACCTGAGCTACAAGATGGAATGAAAATTTCAGGTCTCCGATATCATGGTGAAACTGATATATCAAAGGTTGAGATTGAACTGGTGTCGCAACATCATAGCTCACCAAGGATGTTATTGCAACTGAAATTTTCGGTTTGTACCTGCTCGTTGATCGCATGATATTTGCTGATCATGGCGAGATATGATATGCAAATTTGATAACATGAGAAAAATCAGAACCTGGTGATGGTTGAAGCTTAAAACCTTCACCTACACCTAGGTTATCAAGGATGACCTTTCGGATTACGCAATGACCTTTAAGGTCAGCGGTCAAGGTCAAGGTCAAACAGTTCTAAAATGCAAATCTGCCCAGAATTTCAGGAGAAAACTAATTAGAAGCCTGCATTAACCGTCTCCTATAGGTTTAATCAAGGATCCCTGTTCCAGTTACGCAATACCTCTCAAGGTCAGAGGTCAAGGTCACAGTTAACCAGCTCTAGAGTAGTAAACTTCTCATCGGAAACCATTGACATCGCTCCGATGTCCTTCTCTTGTTCGGATTAGAGGTTGGCATTCAGATTAAGCGTTTTAGATATGGCCCGTTAGTGAGGGGTTAGGGTAATAGTGATTGGGGTTAGGGTAAATCTGGGGTTAGCTACAAAATTTCGTGTTTGAGGTTTAGGGATTAGGGGGTTGAACTATTTACTGCATCAGTTCATGTAGGCCTGTGTGGTTTATGGTTATGAATATGATCACATCATTGGTCCTTATGCCTGTTAGTATGATTCAACAAGATTGATTTCCAGAAGAAGATCATTAGGGACTATGAAAAAAAAGTTGTATATGTTTAATTTCCTGACCCCTGGATAATAAAAAAAACATATAGGCCTAAACTTGGGCAAAAGTGAAAGACGTTTTCCACATAATTACTAGATGCAAAGGAAGCAGAATTTTATTCTAACCACCATAGGGCATAGGACACAATGATATCTAGAGTGAAGAGAAATGAACAGAAACAGAAATTATTTAACCGACAAGGGATTCGAACCAGCGACCTGTACAACGCTACCTGAAAGCAGAACAAACTGATTAGTGACTGCGCCCACAGCGGCGAGCTGGCAGTCGGCTGATCATTTCTTCCGCTTGTACGTGAGTTCATTGTCATGATCACTTGACTTTTGCGCGGCCACTCAGACCCTGTCCCCTATTGACGTGTTATATAATGAGATGGTACAGTCTACGACAGGGTACATTCATTTGCGTGACTGTTGTAATGACACTGTTTATACTTGTCTTACAATGTTCCTGGTACAGGCCGTCAATGGATGTACCAGGAACATTCTATGATAGGGTACATTCATCTTCGTTACACCGGAATCAGCCCTCGGCCGCGTCTCGGCGGAGAAAGGACAGGAGCGCCGCGTCACGAAAAACAACACTTGCTACGATTCACATGTCTGTTATCTTGTCATGAGCAGTTAAGATGTTTTTTCTCGGTTTTTTAACCTCAGTGTACATGTATGATAGTCGTGTCAGGCCTAGACGTATAACAACCTTCTCTAATATTTGTTTTATTACAGCTTTTTCGCCATTTCATGAGATATGAGCGTGTCTTCCGTTTGGAATTCGGCGATGACCGAAGCCTGCTGTTTGTATAGATTTAGCCTGTAGGCCTACATACCGATGGCCTACATGGGCTTCTGGTATGTAGGCCTACATGCATATACATACAGCGTTTTCAGCCATGACATCCACTTGTTGGTGGTCAGAACGCAAATAAGGTGTTGCCACCTACATGCTTGGGTACTCTGTCATGTTTGGAGTCCCACTAAAACATGACGGATGTCTCAGGTTATTTCAGGTACTCCCCGTGCTGTGGCGCGGGCCTTTTTGTTAAACGTGCGAGGCCCTGGTTTTATGTATGCAGTTCAGCTTTAATGGATTACCGACGTCCACTGTGATAATTTTATGCCTCGGCACTGATGCAAAAAGACCTATACAGATATAAATACCGTACCCATTATTTAAATCCATCGGGACCCATCCGGAGGATTTTGGCGATCTCTCTCCAAGTACTCTAGCGTATGAAGTACGATATATTTTAACACTTCGACGTTTTCCGAACTAATGAAATTCAAACGTCGACTATGGCAAGCCATTCGTTGCATTATTCAATACTGAAAATATTTGTATTTGATTTCAAAATTTTTGTGCAATATCAAAATATTTGTATTCGATAATGAGAATATTTTTGTTCAATTCCAAATACATTTGCAATCTTTGAATACATTTTATCTTATCATATTTACACATGCTTGATGAGTATATTCATGTTGGATTTTATTAAACGTTTAAAAAATATTGCACATGCAGACGAATTTATATGTTTGATGTTACTTCCGGTATGTTCGATGTTACTTCCGTTTATGTGCGAAAACGGAATTGTGGGTAACTTTGAAACAATGGTCCTGATTGGCTCCCGGGTAAGGCCATGTAAATAAAATAGTTGGTTAGCATCCTCCGCCCCTCAATTTTCTGAGGAGGGCGGGAGTTCTTTTAGATTTTTTTCTTGAGTTTGAGATGCATGTTACCATGGTAACCAGCATGGGCCATGGCAACCTGAGGGAAATTCCAAGTGTAGGAGGTATGAATTGAAATAAAAACTACTGTGTTTGTGTGTTTTATTACTGTTTGGCGGTTTTCTGAAAGTTTGTTGAAAATATTTTTTTTTGAGGAGGGGTGATTTTTTAGTGGCGGGAGGGGATGCTAACCAACTATTTTTTACATGGCTTAAAGCGATGTACTCGGGCTCTGCAGTAACTGCACATCGATAGTTCCTCTTAGTATTTCCCGCACGGTGGCAGCACTATGTTTTATGAATGAAATTCCAAGCGAGCCATCTCATTATAATACTACGGAATTTACTATGACCAATCAGTAGCGAGGAGGGTGACCATGGTGACATGATTGACAGTGTCACTCAGTGAGTGATGCCGACGGAGACGACTCGGAGTCATCCGCAAAACATGCAAAGGATGGTGTTGGCTGGAGTTCGACGACGTTCAGGAGGTACACTGCTAAGTCCTCATTAGTGCTACAACAACTTTCTGTCTTCACACGCCGCCATCTGACTAAACTTGCAGCAGTGAGGCGAATTCTCTGGTCAGTCTTCCTCACACTTCGGATTTTTCCGCGTCATGTTTGTTGTCAGTCTGTCGATCTCGTTCTCGGAAATACCCCGTGAGATTTTGAAATTATTCCGGCAGTAAACACTAATGTCGCCCACATTCATTGAAATAACATTAATAAAAGATTTTTCATGAACGTTTTTTATTGTATAAAACGTAGACGATACCGTAATTTGATGGTTCAAAGGTGCTAGAAATCACACGAGATCAGTTTCAAGTATCCCGCTAGCTATGAATGAAATTGGGGAGCTATCGCGGGTCGCGATAGTTGAACGAGATTTCATTTTCAACCCTCGCGAGTACATCGCTTTAATGCGGCAGTTAAAGGTGAATTAAAGGCCTTGTATATCCCCTGTCTAGAAAAACTTTAATGAGGTCAAATTTGATTGGACGTTGGTGCATGACAATGTCCCATCATCCCTCAGCACGAATTAAGATAAAAGGGGGCGCTGCGATCGATTTCCTGATAATCGGTTTTTACTGTAGTTAAGTCTTATGGGTTAATATTTTTTTTAAATTCCTTCGCAGTGCATTAGTACTAGGATGTATCTATAAAACATCTGAAGCAAAAATAAAATAATAGGTGGCGCTGAAGAGATATTAATGCTTTTACGTTTTTGGTCATAAGTTCTGAATGGGTTAACATATTGACCTAATTCTTGTACATTCATCATTTACACATGTCTGCATCCATAGGCTACATAATGCAATTTGCCGCATTAACCCTTCCTCATTCTGTCAGTAAAATAGAATGTTTGGGCTTCCTAGGCCTCCTTCCTGCAACTAGTGGCACCATCCTAACCCAGCGGAGATAAGCATAACTAGGTCACGTGACCGAC
Source organism: Notospermus geniculatus (assembly GCA_002633025.1). Taxonomy (NCBI): domain Eukaryota; kingdom Metazoa; phylum Nemertea; class Pilidiophora; order Heteronemertea; family Lineidae; genus Notospermus; species Notospermus geniculatus. Next base: position 106,586 of record NMRB01001258.1, read on the forward strand.
TTTTTTGACATGTGTAAATAATGAATGTACAAGAATTAGGTCAATATGTTAACCCATTCAGAACTTATGACCAAAAACGTAAAAGCATTAATATCTCATCAGCGCCACCTATTATTTTATTTTTGCTTCAGATGTTTTGTAGATACATCCTAGTACTAATGCACTGCGAAGGAATTTTTAAAAAATATTAACCCATAAGGCTTAACTACTACAGTGAAAACCGATTTTCAGGAAAGCAATCGCAGCGCCCCCTTTTATCTTAATTCGTGCTGAGGCATGATGGGACATTGTCATGCACCAACATCCAATCAAATTAGACCTCATTAAAATTTTTCTAGACAGGGGGTATACAAGGCCTTTAATTCACCTTTAACTGCCGCATTAAGCCATGTAAAAATAGTTGGTTAGCATCCCCTCCCGCCACTGAAATCACTCCCTCCTCAAAAAAAAAATTTTTTTCAACAAACTTTCAGAAAACCGCCAAACAGTAATAAAATTGTAGGCTGGGATGCTTAAATAAAACACACAAACACAGTAGTTTTTATTTCAATTCATACCTATTACACTTGGAATTTCCCTCAGGTTGCCATGGCCCATGCTGGTTACCATGGTAACATGCATCTCAAACTCAAGAAAAAATATTTTCTTTGACAAAGATTGCAAATGTAATTTGGAATTGAACAAAAATATTCTCATTATCGAATACAAATATTTTGATATTGCACAAAAATTTTGAAATCAAATACAAATATTTTCAGTATTGAATAATGCAACGAATGGCTTGCCATAGTCGACTACTAGGCTACTTGTGTGTGGAAGAGTCAACATTGACATACTATTTCCTGAAACCTCAATCATACAAACATGAAGAACCATATAGACCCTCTGGGCGTATTTGATAGGCATGTGTACGATAAAGCGCAAACAACCAAAGGACTACTCACGGACTACTTACATGTTGTTAATGTTAAAATCGAGATTACCTTGCACTTAAAATACAAATGCTGAGATCTCAAGTTCAACTAGAACTTTGAAATTTGCTTGGCAGCAAATTTGATGGTCCCTACATTGCAGAGCATTGAGAGGAAGCATGAAATGAGGATCTGTATGAATGGAAGGAATAAGACGTGTTTAAATAAGGAAAATATTTATTTGGTATCAATTGGTTAATTTAATAGAGAACATGATTGACCTGGCCAGCAGCGGGGCCAGCAGGTGTCTTTTCCCTAGTGCTTGCATGATATGAGCAATTCCAATGATCCAGATCGCTTTCTCTCCATCTTTGCTGCTAATTGTCTTTTTCTTACTGACTTTGATAACCTTTAATTGTGTCAGTGGTGCCTTTATCATGGCAAATATTGTTTACAGGGCTTTAGTCAAGTTCCAGGTGGTGCCGGATGCCATACTAACTGGAAAGAAAGAGAACGATTGTGAAATGGCATTAGAGAGAAGCAGTTGTAGGATAAATGGATGGATAGTGAATGGCAAAGTGACTGTCCAGAATGAATCAGACAGTAGGCAGCCAACATTTCATCGATTGTGAAAGGATGGGGTCACTGGACCCCCACCCTACGAAGAAAAATATTAACGAACTGGCAGTTCACATGGTTCAGAATCATTTTTAGGCATTCGCAGTGCGTACTGGTGCCAGAGTGGTGGGTCAAAGATGAGTGACAAAAATCGGGCGATAGATGACGTCAAAGTGGCGAACCGCGATCACCTGCTGACGTTAGGCCTACATCAAACATGCAAATGTACACTAACTACCATGCTACACTCCCAGTACACTGTACAGTGGCAGTGCAGCATGTGCAGTCACTCAGCTCAGCGCAAT
>NMRB01001258.1:118031-155891 GCA_002633025.1 Notospermus geniculatus
CCCCCACCCCATGACTCTTTCAATTTCTGCGTAGGCCTAGATGACGCAGACCTGGTTCATAAATTCGATCAACTGATCTAAGTGCTAACTGATTTAGACATCGACCTGATGCATGTGCATGTTGAATTTCACTGAATCTCTTGTCACATATGAATTAAAAAAACTCTCGGCTTCTGTCTCGATTTCAATCAAACTACTAGTATGGGCACAGCCATGATGAATTGTAAGACTCAAGAGGTGCTGGCGTCACTCTGACAACCAAACACGTACCCCAACCATGCCAACGACAAGAAACTAGGAACCCGGGCCACTGTCATGGTGGGCGTGGAAATAATGCGTACTCCCGATTGTGTTATGCTTTTTATGATTATGCTATATCCAGTAAGCCTAAGCTCACCACAGGTGAGCTAAAAAGCGGCTAGTTATAGTTATTGTAACTTTCATCCCACAAAATGTGTCATTTTACGCAACAACAAACTAGTTTGTAATGTTGATTTATACTAAACAATCCTGAAACCCCTACGCCCGCTCGTCGAGCCTGTGTTAAGCCCCAGTCACATATCCACTCCGGGGCCCGTACGGCGAGTAAAAACAGATACTTTGGCCAATTTCTACGGTGCCCAGTTTGATCCAGCCTACTTTCCGCCTATCTATTGAGGCGATTTCGGCATGATTCATCTTAGATCCGAGTTTCAGTCTCTAAAATCCGCAGCAAGCCGCCGGGTGGGGAAAATCGTACGGGGCCCGGTGCATTTGTGACCTAGGCTTATAGCCTAGGTCACATATCCACTCCGGGGCCCGTACGGCGAGTAAAAACACACGTTTTGGCCAATTTCGTACGGGGCCCGGCCGGTTCCCTCACGGTTGCCACGGGCACCGGGACATTTTTCACCAGCCGTACGGGCGCCGCATTGATTAAGCCGGCTTACTGTATTTTGCGTAATATTACGCCGATTTAGCGTAATATTACGCCAAGGGAGAATTCATTATTTTGCTAGCATAGAAAGTAGTTGTTGAAAACTCGCGCAGTGATCCCATAACTCACAGAGTTATCCGCGACCACGTGGCTCACGAAGTGAGCACCGTTACAGGACTTATGATTACTTGTGTCTGTAAATAAACAAACGAAAATGTAGGCCTAAATTAAAAAGAAATTAAGAAAGGAACAAACTGTAGGCCTTGGCTAGTCCATGAGCTCGAATTTAGGACTCAAAACAAACTTCCGATTCAGCAACAGTAGGACCTAGGCCTACGTCCGGATTGTACGCTTGCCGGATCAGCCCTCCTCGGCGTCAAGACCGAAAATGGGCAGGGGCGTCACGTATTTAGGAAAGAAACAACGTAGGCTCCTACCGATAGACCTACTATTCACATGTCAGCTATCTTACCCCATCTGTGGTTCTTGCAACATAAAACTGCAGAAGAGAGCTCTCACTTAGGGCCTAGGGCGATCGCCGCATTTTGCCATGAGACCCCAAGATGTACGGTCCCACCAAACGAGTTGAGCCCCCCCCCCCCCAAAGCACACTGCATGAATTCTCTGCCGGTATCACTATATTTACATACGGTAGGCCTACCTCTTATGCCTCCATGCATCATCGATCGATGGGCCTTTGCGATTAGGCCTATCCATAATATATACGTATGACGTCATGACGCTAGGCTACCTGTAGACACAAACACAGGCCTATTCGCCCGGCAGCACTCGAAAAAATTAAAAGCCCCACTCACAGCAGACGTCGTCATTATTACTCAGCGACGCACAAGACCGGACGACGTCATCCCGACACTGCGCGTGGCGAGTGGGGCTTTTAATTTGTCGGCTTTCCCCGGCGATGTTTCACTTTTGCCACTTGTTTCAGGATTGCCTTGCCAAATTCAGTATTACCGCATTCACATCAATTTTCGTCTGTTTTGGTGGTGGGTACATGCTATACAAACAAAATAAGGATAACCTAGGTGGGCAGCTGATACTGTAGGCCTACCTTCAACGAAGGTGGTTTATCAAGGCAATTTTGCATCGAATCGAGAAACATAATGCTCGATTTTACAGATATTAGCAATAGTGAACACTCCCTCAGCGGAACTAACTGACCTCGTCCCCGAGGTGCCGCACATGCATTGGGCGTATGTTTCTGCATAGGCATCGAAAAAGGTACCACGTTTCCCGGTTTTCACCGCAGCATTACGCCAGGCGTAATGATTACGCAAAATACAGTTAGCCGATTAAGGTGGCGGTGGTGACAAGCCCGGCGTATTTCCCCGCTGAATATGGAAATGATTTGAATGAATTTATTCATGCCCTCAACCGCAGTCGGTCACAATCATAGCCTGTCTCAATATTTGGCAAGTATAGTTCTTAGTCATGTTAGGCCCTGGATGGTATTGCGCAATACCTCTTTCGACGCCTTTCCATTAGGCCACGCCGTTCCCTGACAATAGCTCTGTCGTCGATGAGTTTTGAACAGGTTTTATCCGAACGTGACCAACTCCACACGCGTTCTTCATCACCATAACAAAGGGCTCGCGGGGAAAGCTGCGGACTTTCTCACAAATTTTCATGAGCGATTTCTTTTTTGTGCGTGGATCGATGGTCAATCTGATTTCGAATATGATCTGGAAAAAACTTCTTCTAAGGCCGTTCCAGCCCCGATTTTTGAATTTCAGAGGAAAACAGCAAAAATTATTCAATTTCCTGTTTTGACCTTTTTCAGGCCACTAATTAAGCAATTGCTAATTAGTTATTTCAATTTTGAAAAATCGGGCCACGAACGACCATAGACCTCGCCATGCTGCATCCATCACCACCTAAAATCCGGTCATTTGGAGCCGGCTGTACCCGTTATCGCCTCAGAAAAACTTCATCTGGGACTTGCATTGTTCATGAATAAAGTTACATAATCAGTTAATTATTGTGCAGTTTTTCAATTCGGAGATCTGCAACAATTCATAAACTCACAAATTTCGTTGGCAAAGTAAACTACGGTCGTAACACATTCGTGCAATTGCAATTTCAAAACGGACCTCAATTGGAAGCGTTTACTAACTCCACCGCCACCTTAAAGCTGAACTGCATGCATAAAACCAGGGCCTCGCACGTTTTTACAAAACGCCCGCGCCACAGCGCGGGCAGTACCTGAAATAACTTGGGACATCCGCCATGTTTTAGTGGGACTCCAAACATGATAGAGTACCCAAGCAAGTAGATGGCAGCACCTTATTTGCGTTGTGACCACCAACAAGTGATCAACCTGTAAGTGCATGTGCGCCAACATATCAGAAAAGCGAAATACTGAAAAAGTATTCAAATGAAAAAAAGGAAGAGGCCGGATCCGGATTCGAACCTCCAAGTACTGGCTTGGAAGGCCAGCGCGTCTTCCACTAGACCAGCGGTCCGCTGGTTTATTCGAGCCCTTTTTCTAGGCGAAGTTATTGCGTATTGGGTATAGTCGTCTCCAGGTTTCGCAAAGGGGTAAATGCCTATGTAGGCCTATTGTCCGTTCATCAAGTATTGATCATATGACCGAGGTTACAGGAAAGGCACAATAGGGCCATGACACGTCAACATTCGGTGACGAGGAATATTTGTAAGGAGTCTTCCGCTTGTTTTGGTTTATGTCGGCTACTTTTTACTATCAGGATGTGTAAGGTGAGCATTCATAGTACTGTTTTCCGTCTTTTTTCATTTCGCACTCGGTTCTCATATTTGATAGGCCTAAATTGGGGTGTTTTTGTTCGTCCCTTAGCTCAGTGTGTGCATGCATGTTCCGGAGGCCTATGGATATAGGCGGGGCCCGATGGGTGAAACATCTGGCAAGTGAATGCTGTAGGCTAATTTTTGAGTTTATGATAGTCGTGTCAGGCCTAGACGTATAACCAGCTTCTCATGTATTTGTTTTATTACAGCTCTTTCGCCTTTTCATGAGGTGGGCGTGTACTGTCTGTATAGCCTGTACATACCGATGGCCTATATGGGCTTCTGGTATGTAGGCCTACATGCACATGTACATACAGCGTGACTTCCACTTGTTGATGGTCAGGACGCAAATAAGGTGCTGCCACCTACATACTTGGGTACTCTATCATGTTTGGAGTCCCACTAAAACATGGCGGATGTCCCAGGTTATTTCAGACACTGCCCGCGCTGTGGCGCGGGTGTTTTTTAAAACGTGAGAGGCCCTGGTTTTATGCATGCTGTTCAGCTTTAAGCCTAGGTCACAAATCCACCGGGCCCCGTACGATTTTTCCCAACCAGCGGCTTGCAGTGGATTTTAGAGACTGAAACTGGGATCTAAGATGAATTATGCCGAAATCGCCTTAATGGACAAGTGGAAATTAGATTGGATCAAACTGGGCACCGTAGAAATTGGCCAAAATGTCTGTTTTTACTCACCGTACGGGCCCCGGATTGGATATGTGACTGGGGCTTTAAGCCTAGGTCACAAATGCACCGGGCGCCGTACGATTTTCCCCACCCAGCGGCTTGCTGTGGATTTTTGAGACTGAAACTCAGATCGAAGCTGAATTATGCCGAAATCGCCTCAATGGATAAGCGGAAATTAAACTAGATCAAACTGGGCACTGTAGAAATTGGCCAAAATGTCTGTTTTTACTCGCCGTACGGTCGCCGTACGGGCCCCGGAGTGGATATGTGACCTAGGCTTTAGCTGGCTGCTCCCAATTCTCCCGGCGTTTTCATCTGACCGGTAGGCCGTAGAAAGCCCGTAGAAGCCCCAGTGTCCCCTACGGGTCCTGTGCGGCCTCCTGCCGGTGACCGGGCGGGCTTCACACGATTTTTTCTGCCAATTCTCGAGAAAAAAGTTTGACGGGCGCCTTGCGGTTCTCAGGGGTGCCGCACGGCACCCGGCCGGGCGCCATGAGTACCCCGTCCGGGCCCCAACAGGGCGCCTTGCGGCGCATCTGTTCATCGGACGAAGCCCGGAAGCTTACCACACGGCATCCGGCCGGCACCTTTACGGATTGTTGACGATTACTTGCGATTGTCTTCCGATTACTCTCCTCCAATTTTCACCGGGCACCGCCGGGCGCCGTAGAATATGTGACCACACACACCGTAGAGATGAAAATCGTAATGGACCCGTACGGTCTCTGAAATCCACGGCAAGCCGCCGGGTGGGGAAAATCGTACGGAGCCCGGTGGATATGTGACCTAGGCTTTATTCTGCCATGCATTGAATATCACGAATGCACAGGGCCGTTAAATGCAATTTTGATGTCAATGAACGAAACTTTTTTGGCACCAGGACAAATACGAAGCAGCAAATGGATAAACAACTTATGAACTTAGGTTGTTCACTAAAATTTCATCTTTATAGAAGGTTATTTGATTTTATTGGTTTGCAATCTCAAACCCACAATGAGAGTTTTGCTGGGAGAGTGCGAAACCCTGGTTATGCTAACGTGAATAACCGCAGGATCGAAGAGTGAATCGGTCAAAACCGGTGAAATAATGGTCACTACATGTACGTGAACAAAAAATAGCCCAAAAATTGCGAATAGAATAGAGATATAAAGCTTACTAACATTTGCATCCGGCGATGAGTTCTTGTCCATCTTTGATCCAGCACAAAACAATTACGAAAATCGACAGAACATCAGAATCTCTTCATGACAGAAGGAAAACTGCATCTTTTTCCATGCAAGCCTCACTCTAAAAGCTCTCGACGTGCTCCAATGGTGTCATAGCCGCAGGGGTTGGCCAAGCAAATATTTGATGTTCACAACGATATCGGGTCCTCATGTATGAATAAGAGGGGCACGACAGTCTTTGTTTGCTTTCCCGTTTGTTAAGTATTCAAGGGTTCTTAATACGTAGCTTGATGAAGTGAATTTTGTATGTGTTCTACATGTAAATAACAACTTCAAATCAAGCATTTTTCACGAACCTAATTCTAACTGACGCAATTACGTACATGAACCATAAAAACGATTTTGTGACAGGCCTATGTGTGCAGGCACCAGATTGTGTGATGTTCCAAAGTTTTTATGGTCATTTCGGCAGAAATCCCCGAGATGTTGTTTATGGTGTAAAGTGATTGGCATAATACATGTATTGATAAATCTGGTAGCACACTAAGCCCCTGTCACATATCCACTCCGGGGCCCGTACGGCGAGTAAAAGCAGACACTTTGGCCATTTCGTACGGTGCCCGGCTGGCTCCTTTACGATTCCCACGGGCACCGGAACATTTTTCACCAGCCGTAGGGGCGTCGCGGTGCTGAGCTGCATGGCTGCTCCCAATTCTCCCGGCGTTTTCATCTGACCGGTAGGCCGTAGAAAGCCCGTAGTGGCACCATAGGGGTCCATGCTGGCTCCGGCCGGTGACCGGGCGGGCTCCGCACGAGTTTTTAATTCTGCCAATTCTCGTGAAAAAAATTGACGGGCGCCTTGCGGTGCTCAAGGGTGCCGCACGTCTATCCTGCGGCCCCCTCACGTGCCCCTCTAGGGTCCCCGGCGATATGTACACCCCTCAGCATTAATTTATCTACACCTCATTTTTTTGAATATCTTGTGAACAGGGTCCAGATTTACGAAAGCCTCGCTAAATTAGCGAACCCGCAAAGACCTCGCAAAGGAAAATATCGTATTTACGACGGCTGCGCATCGCAAAAATTCGCAAGCACAACGCTAAATTTAGCGAATTCGCTATTTCCTCGCAATAGTTCGCACAAATGTGGCGTCATATTTACGAAGGCCGCGCTATCTTTGCGATCGCGCCAAGCCTGCGCAAACGGTTCGCTAAAGGCACAATTTTAGCGGGAGGTCTGGAGGTCTCGCTAAACCGTGCGAGACTAACATCATNCTAGAGATCAGATGCATTGATAGAGATCAGGTGACATCATGCCTCTACGTCTACCACAGGAAGAGATACTGTATCGACTGAATTATCCCGCTCATGGCAAAATCGCGCCGATCATACATTCATTGAATATACATTGTACGGGGTCGATGTCACATTTCACAGTATGGTCGTTTGTTATCTAAAGCTTGAATAATTGATCATAGAGCCTTATTATCGGAGAACGTCAAAACCACAGAACAAGTTGTTATTTTCAAAACAATTTTATTAACATGATTAACCCGTTCTCTTCCTAAAATGAAAAAAAATCTATTCCTCATTTGGCACGTCGTCCAAAAAGTCCACATCAAAATCGACGTCCAGTTTTTCCTGAGGCCTTTGAGCTGCCCATACACGATCAATATTATTGCACAATATGAGGATCACAATGGGCAATACTATTGTCAACCTTTCTTCTAATTATCATGCTAGAAGCACACGACCACCCATTTGGGCCCCATATTGTGCAATAATATTGCGCCGTGTATGGGCGGCTTTAGTCAAGTTCGTCTGGTTGGACTGCAGCGTTACCAGCTTGACCTGTCAAGCCACTCACACTCTATGCGGTATCGACCGCTTCTGGCGTGATTGAAGCCAAAGCTGCACTGATAATGTTCATGACATTTTCCCTGGAAATCTGTGGTGATACACCGTCGAAATCGTTAGTTTCAATCTTCCAGGCTTTACAATTCCTGCGCATGTTACGTTATTTAAAGAACCGGCTTCGTGGTTAAATTCAATGGTTGCACAAGTGATGTGCATCGGCCGGGGATCAGTTCAATAAACCCGGGTGCATCTTCCACCGTTTCACGGACTGCGCATTACGGTGAGCTGGAAACATGTCCCAAATCAGCAGAAATGGAAACTGGTCTGCAACGAATGGCGGTGCGCAGACGACCACCCTTGCCTGTACTGTCTCCCAAGTCAATACCGCATGGCGTGTGATGGCTTGACAGGTCAAGCTGGTAACGCTGCAGTCCAACCGGACGAACTTGACTGCAAGCCTGACGAAGAACTGGACATTGATTTTGATCTGGACTTTTTGGACGACATCCCAAATGACGCGTAGAATTTTTTTCATTTTAGGAACAGAACGGGTTAATCGTGTTAAAATTGTATTGAAAATAACAACTTGTTCTGTGGTTTTGACGTTCTCCGATAATAAGGCACTATGATCAATTATTCAAGCTTTAGGTAACAAACGACCATACTGTGAAATGTGACATCGACCCCGTACAATGTATATTCAATGGATGTATGATCGGCGCGATTTTGCCATGAGCGGGATAATTCAGTCGATACAGTACTTCAAATTATCAAGTTTGACCTTGACCTTGACCTCTGATCATCAAGGTCATTGCATAATCGAAGTGGGCATCCTCAATAACCAAAGTATGGGTGATATCATGCCTCTATCTCTAACACAGGCAGAGATATTTCAAACTATCAAGTTTGATATATCAAAATATCATGATATCTCAATCACCCGGACACTGGAGGCTGCGAATTTTACCATAGTCCAGTCCTTGGATAAGTAGGCATGAATTAAGACTTGTTTCATGTTGCTCAGTTGACAATATGGCAAGTTATCTCAAATTATCAAATTTGTGATATCGATATCACCATGACCCCTACATCTCAGATCAAAAGTAATCAGTCCATTCGATTCCTAGGGTATGAAAACCTAAGGGTAGAACTTGTTTCTGTTGCTCTAGGTGCTAAAGGAGGCGAGTTATGACATCAGATAAAAGCAGACAAAATATCAAGTCTGATATGTTGATTACATCATGATGGAGGCATCTGATGTTGAAAATGATTAGCTCATTGGATTGCCCAGGTTGACAAACCTAGGGGTAGGATGTGTTACCAGGACTGTAGCTGTTGAAGGAGATAGGATACGAAGGCGTGACAGACGCACGCACGCACGCACACACACACACACACAGACACCACGACCAAAAACAATATGGTTCCCGATCTTAGTGATCGGGAACCATAAAAAGGCTACAAAATCAACATTTTTTATTTTGTGTGAAAATCATCTGATTTCTGCAATAAATTTTGAAAACACTCATAAGAAATAGTCCTGTTAAAGTTCCATTCGGGAAATCATAACAGTTTTTGAGAAAAAAGGTTTTTCCCCAGAAGCTTTGCCGTGATCTGATTGCAATGGTTGACACAGCCCCTGTTCAGACTACCACCACGTCATCAATAATAAATTTTCGTCACGAAACCGTAACACGTGACCAGTGGATCATGTTAATAATTGAGTTACGTGATCAAATTAAGCAGATCACGCGTAGGTTTATGAATGAAAACTGAATTCTTTTTGTGGACAATGGTCAATTGAAATACCCGAGTTCAAGTCAACAGACCAATAATAGGCCTCAAGCCCAATAGGCCTTAGGTCAGTCATTCACATGTAAAGCGGCCCATACACGATCAATATTATTGCACAATATGAGGATCACAATGGGCAATACTATTCCCAATCTTTCTTCTACCCATCATGTGAAAAGCACACGACCACCCATTTGGGCCCCATATTGTGCAATAACATTGCGCCGTGTATGGGCGGCTTTACACCTACATCCAACCTCGCCAGAGGAACAATGAAATAATGGACGAATCGGAAAAGTTACTCGGGCGATTACAAAATTTTCTCGGACGAGGTATACTGGTATAAGCCAACTGACTATGAATAAGGACGTTAAAGGGATACTCCACTCATTGTAAGCTTTTGAATTTTTATCAATCCATGAGACTAATGCCGTGAATTGTTATGTCACTAGTGTCAATAGGCTGATGACCTTTGTAGTGAATGAGCTAATACTGTGACTGCCTAGGCCTATTGGTTGTTCCTTCATAAATATGCATTGAGCACACATGACATCATGTGTGCTGTGCTATGGTCCCCTTGGGATTCAATTAAAATACTTAAAATGATGAGTTTGCTGATTTTTTAAAAATCTGACATGTTGCAGATATCAATGAATTTGAATGTATTAATGATATTTCAAAAATTCAAAATTTTACACAATGAGTGGAGTATCCCTTTAAAAAACAAACCTTGCGATTGGGTGCTTACTGACTAGGGGACCATGGCACAATCAAACTTAGTGTCATGAATTTGGCCTTTGAAAAACGTCTATATCATCAAAAGTGCTGAATAACTTTACCAAGAACTTCCACAATAGTGTTTAACAAATGGCTATCTTTATCTCCCCGATGTTTAAAAAAAATTCAGTTGAGAATAAAAAAGTTGACTTTTTCAGGCATTTTTTGACAGCTGATTACATAATGTTGTCGTGAAAGCAATCACTCAAAACCGCTGGAATTATTTGACCAAGGCATGGAAATTTCATATGACACAAACCCGATCAAATTTGATCAATTTGTTCACAAGATATTCAAAATGAAATGGCCAGGGCCATTGTGCTCACCTCTGTGATAAGTCTATGGTGAAGTAAAACTGTGACACTCATGGTGAATGATGAAGAATCAGTACAGACAAGATACATGTAAAGCTTATTTCATCTGATCAGCAATAATTTAATCAATGACATAAATTAACTCAGTCGAAGACCGTCAGAAGGGGTTAGTGGTGTGAGCAAACCGCATTCGGAACTTCCGAAGGCAACTGCTCGGCAATTTCCGTGACGGCTCGCATTTCCCGTCGGACACAATTCCAAGGCAGCCATCTTGAATGCGCAGTGATTGCCTTCAGTTTCTGTGGCTTTGGATGCGGTCGCCTCATCACACCCTGCGCATGAACGAAATAGGTCACACAAAAACGTTGCGTTATTGATCAATAATTGGCAGATTGGGTGAGATATCGGTAAGTTTATATATAATATACCTCAACTTATCCAGGAAATAAGGTTGGATATCTTAGCGGGCCAAAATTCGGCGAAAATAGTCCCACGGTCGGTCACGTGGGTTTGTTGATAACAACATGGCTGCCTTGGACTTGTGTCCGAGGTGAAATGCGCCGCCCAGTGGATAGATAAGCAGTTCGCCTCAGGTCGTTCCGAATGAGCAAACCGCTTTCCTGTATTGGCCGCAGATGTCAAAAATTCTATTTTTCAAGATGGCCACCTGGCGGTCATATTTGAAGTACCTGTGTGTTGGAACTGAAATCTTAGCATAAATGTAGAGGATACTTACATAGATATTTAGGCAACATAAAACCATCTTAACCTTTACTATTGATTAGATATGGCCCGAAGTAAATTTTTCAAGATGGCTGACCAGTGGCCACATTTGACGTCCATTCTAACCGAAATTTGCCATACGTTTAGAAGATACCTAGATACATGATTTGGCAAGGTTATAACATCCAACTTACTCCTACTTTATGACATGTATGAGATATGGGTCAAAGTCCTTTTTTTCAAGATGGCTTCCTAGCGGCCATATTTGAAGTCCGATTGGGTCGAAATTTGGTGCACTTGTAGACGGTGCCTAGATATATCTTCACACCAAATCAAACCCCTCTATGTCAAATAGCCACGAAATGTGCCACCAAACATTGGATTTTGAACTTTGACCTCTGTGACCTTGAAAAGTGGGCAAAATCAAAAACCCAGGATGTACGTGATGTAGTCTCATCAGAGGAACCCACCATTAAAGTTTCATGGCTCTAGCTAGCAGCATTCAGGAGATACGGGCAAAAAAAGGTTTTCACAAAGCGCCCCCTACAGGCCAGAGTGTAAAACTGGCAGCGCTAAGTTTCCGTCCAGAGATAGTTTTTACCATAGGCTACCTGTACACCAAATTTCAAGTTTCTAACCCAAGCGGTTTAGAAACGTGCCACCCCTGTTAACGACGACGGACGACACACCGCGAGAGTAGCAAGCTCACCAAATGAGGTGTAGATAAATTAATGCTGAGGGGTGTACAGCACCGGGTGCCTGACGTCCGGGGCCCGTTTGATGTAAAAATTACCCGTGTGGCCCCCCTCACGGCGACATCGAATCCCCCCGTTTGCTATAAATACAGTGACATTGCTCTCGAATTCTCCCTCTATCTCTCTGTGCTGAGGCCGGCTTTCAGTGCTCAGTACCGCACGAGTCAACTGTTCTTTTGACAGGATGGCACTCATTCCCCCCGGAACGCCTTCATCGTGCACGGCACCCGGCCGGGCGCCGTGAGGACCCCGGCCGGGCCCCAGCCGGGCGCCATGCGGTGCACCTGTTTGTAACGGAGCCCGGAAGCTTACCGCATGGCACCAGGCCGGCACCTTTACCATTGTTAACGCACATAAATATCTTATTTGCAAAATTCCCCACAATATGACAAATGTCAACATCCCCGGTTTGTTGACGGGCGTTTTGCGATTACTCTCCACCAATTTTCACCGGGCACCGCCCGGGTGCCGTAGAATGTGTGACACGCGCCGTAGAAATGAAAATCGTAATGGACCCGTACGGTCTCTTAAAATCCACGGCAAGCCGCCGGGTGGGGAAAATCGTAGGGGGCCCGGTGGCTTATCTCTGCGAGCTATATCTGCGAGATAAAAATCTATGTGTGCTATAGGCCAAGGGGAACTGGTCACGCCAGTAAAACTGATACAAAGAAATAATTTCGCAGTCCGCAAAACGCACCGCTTCCAAATTAGTATTTATTTTATTTTAGTGATAGAATTTGATCAGTGGACTGGCAAAAATCTGCGGTCGACCGCGTGCTTAATGGTATCCAGAGAGAATGAAGGCCATGGCAGTCGTGCAATAAAGCATTTTTATGAAATACATTATTTCATATACATATAGTTAGCACTACCATATTCAGATGGCGGCGATCCCTCATTTATTCAGAAACTTTGGCTAGCACGACCAATTCGCTGTAAGTCTGCGCTGAATGGGCACTCATCTGAGTTCTACTGAAAGGTTTCAGGATAGACTGGGGTTAAAGTGTGAAGTCGGATGATAACCTCTACCATTGTTGATATCATACTATAAACCTTGAACTTTAACTTTTAATTTTTTTTGACATGGCCCGCAGACACAAATCCCAAAATCAAACAAGAGGCCCATGAGCCTTGCGATCAGCTGACTATGACCTGCCAACTAAAGAGACTGAAACAGGGGAAAAGAGAGACAAGTACGAATAGTGCACCTTTTAACGGTTAGCAAGGAAATATGTGGCTTTTCTTGTGAAAATCAGTGCAAGAAAGTTCAGAGACAAGAACAAAGAGTGATGACTCCATCCCTAAGTAGAGGAAATATACTGTTATATTGGGGGAATGCGATATTGATGGAGATGGCCACGAGCGGCAATGTTGGAAGGTGATGTGCAACCAAAATGTTCTCTGATCCATACATCACTATATGCCTATGAAATATGAAGCGGATTGATCGAGTGGTTCTCACATTATTGAATAGAATGCAATATCAGAGACATGGCCACCTCGTGGTCGTTTATGAAGTTGGGGTGCAACTAAAATCCACAGGGCGCACAATCTAATCCATCTCACTGCCTCTATAATATGAAGTTGACTGACGAAGATCTCAAGTTATGCAGGAGAATGCGAAATCCCAAATGGCCACCTGGTGGTCATATGAGTTTTCGGAGTAGGCCCACACCTAAAATAAAAATGATTTCGTGCACCATCTCACCATCTGACCTTTATCACTATGCCTCTAAAGGTTGGGTGGGAATGGCTAAACATCACTTGGTGGACACATTGGAATTGAAAGGGGTTAATACATGCTTCCTAAAATTGTGGTGCCCCCTATTAGCGATGTTGGAATCAACAAAAAGTGATGTAAGTGGAGGATTGCCCTGGCGGAATATTGTATGCAAACATGCCAAACATGCAAGAGTTGTTCTGCAATTAAAACCCTTTTTCCTGTGCAATCCCGCAAATAAACCCAAATCATCAAGCAGTAAGTGCCATTTAAGTACTTTTAATTATGTTGAACTTGGATCAATTTGCCAAGAAAACACACAAAGCCGGATTTATGATGAGTGAACTTGTGTCTCAGTCATATGGTCATATGCAGTGCAGTGTACATACATACATGCATACAATGATGCATGCATCATCGTGCATGATGATCATTGACATGATCTTGACGAATGTCGTGGCAGCCGCATTCAGTTTAACATAATGGCTACAGTACATGTGGATGACCGAGGCCTACTGGAAGGCCTAGGGGGCCCTACCTACACTACAGCTGAGGCCTAGTCTTTGATAGACTGTGATATGGCACAGCCTAGGCCCCTACAGTCAATGAATGAATCGGGGTGTTCTGGCTATTTTTGCCATTATATAAAACAGTTCTGCTCGGGATCATCTCACTAGTCCGAAGGTTCACTAGACTGAAGTCCGAAGGTCCACTAGTCCGAAGGTTCACTAGTCCGAAGGTCCCCTGTTGTCTTACTGGGACATTTTTTATCGGGCCATCCTGTAAATCGCCCCTTTCCTAATACTGGTAGACATCCTTTAACTCTTGCACACTGCACCCAACTAGTCTCTGGACCATTTCAATAGTGAGGTTAAGATGCTTTCCGACTCCGACTCCGACTAGAGCTACGAGACTGAATTACATACAGACGGCTGTCGACCTTTGTTAAAGGAGATGAGTTACCGATGTGACCTAGATTATTTCACGTAACGTGAAATCGTGAAATGTTTTAGCGCCAAAGAGAAACCCACTCGCAACCAATCACAAGCCTTGATCGCAGACAATGACGTCGACACCATCGTAGTAGCGAGCCTTTATGGATCGAACGTCTGCGACGTCGCCTCCAAATAATATAGGTCAATCGGTGGTCCATATGCTTTAACCGTTAGGGATATCAGAAAGATATATACAGGATGTTTTAGAAAACATCTCCGGCACTATACGCAAAGTGGAGTCCACAGTTACTCAAGGGAGTAGGCGCTGATATTAATCACCTGTACTTTCCCACTTAATTCTGACCCATCCAGTCGCCCCATCCCACCCTAATCCACTTTTAGCATGTTTAGCTCACAACACATCCGCTGCCGAACCCATCAAATGGACTTATCAACCTTCGGACAAGTGGATCTTCGATTTAGTGCACCTTCGGACTACCATGACTACTGAACCTTCGAACTAGTGGACCTTCGGACTAGTGAACCTTCGGACTAGTGAACCCTAAGTTTCGGACTACTGAACCTTCGGACTAGTGGACCTTCTGACTAATGAACCTTCGGACTACTGAACCTTCGGACTAGTGAACCCTTCTCTTGCTCCGAGGCCCTGCTAATTATTCACTTTTTACAGTGTAAGCAGCTGCAAGGACAGAGTCGGAGATGAAAGACGGAGGACAAAAATCATCAATGGACCACAGCTATGCAAGTGCCAACACAGTACATGCCGTAGACGTACCAACACAGTACATGCCGTAGACGTACCTGCAGCAAAGTCAAAAGGAGAAAAGGTGTGTTTTACATAACGAATGTGGCGCAATACACCTCCCACAAACAAACAATATGAATTTTATATATATTGTATACTATTTGTTTATGTGGTGTTATTTATTACAGAAAAATACAAATATCACACAATGGGGATGTCTCGTTGGACTACGTTTAATTCTCGCTATCATTGGAAAACACATCGACAAAAATTAATGATGATGACAAATTTGAGTTTTTCATGAAACATACATTTTTTTAATAACACAGTTATGACAAGGCTTCCGACAAGTCTGACTATTTATTATACATCAACAAAGCATAAGCCCTTCGGTGTTTTGCGTCATTAGAGAGCTGATAATCAAAGACCATCTCAATCCATTTGAAAATAGAAGTTTACTCAACAAGAAAGGATAGTTACCCGCAACGACGTCCATTGTACGCACTGATGATAACTGAAGCAAGACATGAGACAGTAGGGAGTTTTCGCAAAGCGCCCGAAACGCCAACGCGAACGTCAAACCCATTGTTCGATGCTCCATATACGAAGAGAGGACCGAACAAACGGACAGACGTTCGCGTTGGCGTTTCGGGGGCTTTGCGAAAACTCTATAGTGACCCATCTACTTTTACGTACACTACACGTGCACTACATGTAGACCTATTTATTGACATTATTTCAATCTTTCAGAGTGTACTGGGAAATGAGTTACATGTAACATAGCGTGCGTATTTACATGTGAAGTGCGGTACACAGAGAATCATACTAAAATTTGAGGAGAGTTTGTTTGTTGACCGATTTTCTCCAAGAGTGACGAACGGATTGGCCCCAATCAGACATTCATAATGTCATCTTGTTTAGATTCAGAGCATCCAGCAATGCTTTCCAGGTTTAATAGATGGTAGTGTCTGAACCATGGAACGACTGTATGAAGTTCCATTCATGTCATTATTATTTGAATTATGTCACATCTGATGATTAATAAACATCTCAGTGAGATGTTTATTAATCATCAGATGTGACAGAATTCGGAATTAAGCAACATCTGATGATTATTAAACATCTCAGTGAGATGATTATTAATCATCAGATGTTGGTTAATTCGAATTATGCGACATCTGATGTTTATCAAATATCTCAGTGAGATGTTTATTAATCATCAGATGTGACATAATTCAAATAATAATGACATGAATGGAACTTCATACGACTGTGAAAAGTATGGAACGAGTGCCATATTTGCATTAATTTTCACAGTGAATCACAAGACATAAATGTAAGTAAAAAGATACATATGAAGAGAAGATGAAACCGAGTGTGGAAAGTACAAAAATATCGATCTGTTCTTCGCCGAACCGACGTGAAATCCCTCCTTTAGACAAACCCACCACTGACGCACGTTGCGAATATCTCGTTGCAAGGTACAGTGAATAGGCTGGCGCAGAAACATGGCGTCAACACCACTGGCGATGACGTCAAAACGTCATGCCTTGAAGTGTTCATTTCGTCGTCAGTCAGTTCGAGGCCAGACTGATTTCTCCTACAGCAGATGATTCGCTTTGTTTTCCCCTGGGGTTTCAATGGGGAGCGCCAATTGGTCACGTGAGACTGACAGGGCAGACGTGACACCTACAGAGGCTCATTGTTCGAGAGATGCGGTTCACCAAGCACGGCTAATCACACCTTGAATCGTCATGAAATGGCGTCGAAAGTGATGCCTCAGAAGCAGACAAGCATGTTCTTAATTGTTTTCACCATGTTTCTATCTGTTGATAATACATTTATGGGGTGTAAATCCCACCGTTCAAAAGTTAGCTGTACATCGGGTTCCATTCTCCTGCACAAAGCTCAGTCGTTGCGTCAGCTGACGTCCAATGATAAAGTCAGTTCCAAAAACTCAAACGGGGTTTCCTCAAAACGCTCAATGGTACCAGAGTGGCACCCGGCGGATTCTGAAACGCTGTCATTTGGACAGCGTCATTTGGACCCGACTCCTATTTCATATTATATGCTGTCATTTGGAGATATCAAAAATGCAAAAAAATTGCTGTTATCCAAAATTCGACACTTTTTTAAAAATCGGGGTTTTGCGTCCAGACTATAAGTTGTAGGCCTATCTAAAACGCGGAATGAAGCTGACCGAATTGAGAATTTGTCGTAGTTCTTGGGTTTTTCGCAAAGGTAACTACTAGCATAATCATGTTTACAGGCCAGACATTCATATTTTTACCAACGGATTGACATATCTATAGCATTTTGGCACTCGTTCCATACTTTTCACAGTCGTTCCATGGAATGAGTCGTTCCAAGGTTTAGACACTACCTTCATAATAGATCAGATGTAACATTTTTCAGTGTGGCCGTTTTTCTGTGTGATTCCCATTGTTCGGAACACACTGGGAAACGAACTTGCTGTTTCTATGTGTGTCGCCCATTGTCCAGTCGCCGCTTATTCCGTCAATCTATTGTATTGTCACACTGGCTCACGGGCCTCACTGAAAAACGTTACACCGGTCTTACTGAGCATAGGTGTAATGTTTTTCAGTGTGGCCATTTTTCTGCGTGACTCCTATTGTTTGGAACACACTGGAAGACAGTCTCACTGTTTCTCTGTGTGGTCGGTCGCTCATTCATGTCATTGTCAAGTTGCGCCTTATTCCGTCAATCTATTGTAATGTCACACTGGCACATGGGCCACACTGAAAAAGGTTACGCCGGGCTTATCAAACCCGGACTTCCTGTAATGGAATCAGAATAACCCCGTACCCGGACAGGTGGAATGAATGAGAATGCCTCTCGTATGACAGTCGCCCCTTAATTGTGTAGCGGACACTCAAAAACAGAGAGACATGTTTGTCAGTGTCTCTCAATTGTCACTTGCGGCTTATTCCCTCAATCTTTTGTTTGGAGACAATATTGGCAAACGGGGGCAATGAAAAATATTACACCGGGTTTTTCTGTAATGGAAGTGCATCGACTGAGCACCGAGTTACCACAAGTTCATCTTGTCCATCATGCAGAAGTTTGTGATTTCAGGATCTTGGGCAGATCGCTGTACATACTAGCAACGGCCGAATGGGTGAATGTCGTCCTGGGTGACCCTAAATGTCACCCAGGACAAAACTGGGTGACCCTAAACGTCACCCAGAACAAGACTGGGTGACGTTTAGACCCTAAACGTTACCCAGTTTGAAGGTCATGCCATTTTAAAACCTGCGTCCGAGGTAAGTGGTACGCTGTTCGTGTAGCTGAAAACGAATTCTGACATCTCCATCATTGACAAGCTCAATGCCAGACAAAGATTTCGCCAAAAGTTCCCAATCCTCTAAGTCCGACCCACTGACTTTACACTTTGCGTCCTTGGTGTTCCTCATCAAACGATGAAGATGCTTATTGCTGTATCAAATCCATGTTTTTCTCGGATTTTATGATGCAAAAACGTCAAAGTCACGTTTGTTCATTTCCATGATTTTGCGAGCGCTAGCTGAGAGACGTTCAACTATCGATCGCCAACCTCAGACGCAGGTTTTAAAATGGCACAACTTTCAAACTGGGTGACGTTTAGGGTCTAAACGTCACCCAGCCTTGTTCTGGGTGACGTTTAGGGTCACCCAGTTTTGTACTGGGTGACATTTAGGGTCACCCAGGACGACATTCACCCATTCGGCCTAGCTACGGAGGTAGGAGCTTTGCAGTTGTGTTGGCAAACTTTGGAACTCATTTGTATATTTCAGCGCGAGAAAGCGACAAAGTTGGTATATTTGAGGTCCGGCTCGAGACCCTTCGCTTTTTGTACCGCACTTCTTGTGAGTACCGCACTTTTTGTGAGGCGCATGAACAGGAGACTGAAACTGGCGCTACATAGAACCTTATTTACACTTACATTTTCATCTAATCTTAGTAATTCGTGCATAAGGCGTCTGAAATGACCTATTAAAGTGGCACAACTTAGTAGGGGAAGACGGGGCAGTGGACCAAGGGCACAGTGAATTATCGACTATTAAACTATAAAAGTTCGAAGTCCTTTTGTGATGTCATCAGCTTCTGAACCTCAAAAATTCAGAATTAAAATATCTCAGTTGCGACAGAAAGTATAAAATAAAGTATGTTTTTTCAGTATCAAAAGTAAATAATCAGCCCTTAGTTCTTTCCTGATATCATATAGACGTTTTGGAAGGTAATGAACAAGACACCATTTTTAGAAGTGAAACAATTTGGCCCACATGCACCAGAGAGGATCATCCCCAAGTTGAAGCTCATATCAATGTTGTTCTATGTTAAGTTTGGGATCAACCAAAAACTGGTATGCACCACTGAGGATCAAGGTTTGAACTGCTCCAAAAGTCAAACCTGGTCACTGGCAGGTTTAACTTTCGGATCAAGCTTCATGCCAGGGGCGTAGCCTGGGGGGGTTCGGAGGGTTCGAACGCTTGAGCAAAGGATCCGCTTAAGACGGCCAAAAATATTTTTTTACTGCGTTCTGAAACGCCATGACTTTATTAGTCCCAAAAGGTCCAAGTCCAATGGCTAGAGTGTCCAATTTTGCTCTCAAATTCCGGGAAATGGCGTAAAAGCACTCTTATTTTCAAAAATTTTCCCGGGGATGCCCCCGGACCCCTGCCAATATTTCGGCTCGCGCCTTCGGCGCTCGCTTCTAGGCCTAAGAACTAAGGGCTCCAGCTGGCTACTTTATCTAATCTTTGACACTCCCCCCGCAACCTCCAAGACGTTCCGACGGCCCTGCTATGGTGTTGGGCTCTCTCAGACCCGATGCTACAGTAGCAAAAAATCTGTTACGTCGGCCTAATCGGGACCAAAGTTAATTTTGTATAGCGGTATCAGAGAATGGCAAAATCAAATTTTTAGTCTTGCTTTTTTTCCCTTGTCAAGATGCCAGGAAAACGCTTCTAAGCACCTCAAATTTAAAAATTTCCTGGGGGAGGACCCAGGGCTTCGCACCTTCGGCACTCGCATTGGTCTGTGTCCCCTTTCCAGAATCCCTGGATCCGCGCCTGATTAGGATAGCTAACCGCTGCCCGGGGCTAACCGACAGGAAGATACTCAGTACTTTGATGTTGAATATAGTAAAAAGAGTAATAAAAGCATCAATTTCTGCAGCAAGACATTTAATTTTTGCATTGTTAGGAAAGCGAATTTCCGGCACTTTAGGAATAAATTTCCCGGGGAGGCCTCCCGGACTCTCCGCGGCGGCTTCGCGCCTTCGGCGCTCGCATTTTGCGACTTCGTCGCTCAAGCAATGGGCTTTGCCCATTTCAACGAACCCCCCCATTGCGACATCACGCTACGCCCCTGCTGTATGATACTAGGGCTAGGCTAGCGATCAGAACAACAGCAGATCGTTGTTAAGCTCATCCTGACTTAACCAGACAGATGAAAGAACCAACCATCGTTGTGCACGCTGGGGCAGGACGAATGCGGGAGTCGCACAATATAGTGATACGTGTTCGGTGTGAAAGGAGCCACCAGTACCATGTAATGCTAGCTACACTCAATGATTCAGTGGTCTCGGCCTCCGCTCGAAGCTGTCACCCTCGTATAACTAGCTCGAGACCACTGGGGACGAGTGTACATGCTAGCAAACGAGGACGGGATTTGTGTGTTGTCTTCATACAACATGGGCTTCGTTTGACGATACGTGACCAAAATTTCATAATATTAGAAAGACCTATATTGTTCTTATATGTATGGTACACCGGTACTTCTAAATCAGTCCCTTGGCCCTACATGATCATCGATGTTGAAGCATTCCTTTTTGCATTGAAGCCGGAAAGTGAAGGGGTCGTCATGAGCGAACCAGCCATCATCGTCCATGGAGGAGCCAAATCCTACGCGGGACCTTATGATCTCATAGAAGCCAAAAGGGAGGGAGTGAAAACGGCCGCCAGGATTGGTTACAAGGTATTGCAAGCTGGTGGAAGCGCACTGGATGCCGTTGAAGCCACCGTATCGTCAATGGAAATCGACAAGGTGTTCAATGCAGGTGTGCTGTACATTATTGTACATAAGTAATTTGGTAGCTACACAGCAAGACTCATTTCTAGGGAGTGGCATGGCAACTTTAATCTGATTGCATAATGGCAAGGACAAATTACAATGTACTAGATCACAAATGAGTCGGGTCGAGTGTATTTTGAAGGGTCGTTTGAAGTTCCCGGGTTGACATTGAAGTAAAACAGTAAGTAAAACGTACTTCTTTGACCATCAGATTCCTTGCAGGCGCTGGGGGGAACCTTAACTTGATGGGCGAGTTAGAAATGGATGCCCTTATCATGGAAGGCAAGAACCTGAGAGCCGGAGGGGTGGCCGCCGTAAAGGAGATCAGGAACCCCATACAGCTGGCAAGGAAAATATTGGAAGAGGTAAGACCGAAGTTGATGTTGCATCGGGTTGTCACCAGTTATCGTACACAATATTAGAATTTTGTAAATTATACTGTAGTATCATGGACTTTCAGACGGAACATGTTCTTATTGCGGGAGAGGGTGCGACCAAGCTGGCGGAGTATTTTGGAATTCCTCGTGTAGACCCGAAGGAACTGATCACCGAACGTTCGATGAAGAAGCACGAAATCTACCAAGATTATAAAAAGGCATTTGAGTCAATCATGAAAGGAAGGTAGGTCGCGGTACAAGCGTGATGGTTCTGCTGCCTGTTGGTGAAGCAGTGAATCGTACCCACACAATCACATGTCCTGGCCGGGAATCGAACCCATGCACTGGCCCTGTTAGGATTGAAAGTCAAGCGTGTTAGACCGCTCGACCACCAGGCCATGCATGATTGGGTGGGCCGGTCATTTCCTTTACTGATTTCTCCTTCTACTGGTAGACAAGACCCTTCACCAGCAGAAGAATGCCATGATACTGTTGGCGCATGTGCATTTGACTCGTCCGGAAATATCGGCGCTCGCATTTCGCGACTTCGTCGCTCAAGCAATGGGCTTTGCCCATTTCAACGAACCCCCCCATTGCGACATCACGCTACGCCCCTGCATGCACAGTTGTTCAACATGGCGGAGTGGCTAGATATGGTTGATATCATTAAGATTTTAGAAGAAAACCCAATAATCCCTCTTCCCCAACTTATACGAGATCGCAAAAATCAGTTTGAGTAGTATCGTGGTGGTGAATTCCGTATTACATGTAGGTAGTAGGCCTACTGTTGTAGAAATAAGGGCAGCGTCTTGAATTTCCTTGATTTAATAAGGGATAACAGGGGAGTAACAATAATAAGGGACAAATATTCAGATATCATTGTTCCTTTTATCACTGTGGGCTACCCGTCGAGGGTTTTTCGAAGAACCCTCGACGTATTGCCGCCATTTTTCGAATCGATTCGCGAGGATTTTTGCTCACTGTGACCAGTAGAGTGTAATTCACGGCTTCATGTTCAGCAGGTTTGTAGAGAAAATTGTCACACACACGTCTGTACTTGTCTTTTCTCTGCAAATTGCCTATGAGCCGCGTAATTAGCCTTTGAAAAGATCGATGAAGTCGAGGGTTTTTCAAAATGTGAATCTCCCTCTTTGCAGAAAATGTGGCGGGTGAAAAACCCCTCGACTTCATCGATGTTTTCAAAGGCAAATTACTACATTTTGGTAAAGGTTTTTAACAATCGTGAACAGGCCAGCCGTGTCACCGCCAACCCAGTGGCATCTACGCTAGATGATAGATGGTGTTGAAATGTGGTGCTGTTGGGTTCAAGGCGAATATTTTCAGACTAAAATGACTTCGTGTTGATAACAAGTGGTATTAGAAATGAACTGAATACTAATTAGAAAGAATTGTGCGATTAGGCCGACCGAACTATTTCTACATGCGCGCCGGCAAAATCCAAAATGGCGGCCTTCCACCTACGCTAGTGGTGAAATGTAGCACTACTTTCAAGATGGAAACCTAGGACCTGCACTAGTGGTGTTATAGAAGATAACGCTGTCTAGTGTCAAGTGTGTATAAACTGCTGTTGCCCGCTAAAATGACGTCACTATGTATGCTCGCCCCCCACTCTCGCTCAGCACAAAAAACATGCTTAAATTTTTTTGAGTTGAAAATCCAAGTAACTTCCGATTGGCTTGACCGATTTTGATGAAAAAATAAACAATATTTTTTCATGTAAGAAGATTCTCTATCAGGATACAGAAAAATTAGATTCCAAGGCTGCCAGGTTTGACCTGGACATTTTTGGGACACCCTGTATTATAAATGTAAATGAAAAACAATTCTCATCCTAGGAATTGGGTGGTATTTGCGCATATTTCATAATGGGGCACAGTGAATCGGGACACAGTATTGGTTTTTGCATTTTTGATCAGCACAACCTCCAATTTTGCTGTGATCCAGCAACCACCTGCGAGATGGTAGCATTCCAGTAAGGTATCATTTAGACTTCAGAAATATTCTCGTCATTTTACGTTGAATGTTATCTTTGTTGATGTTTTAGCTCAAGTGCTATGCTCCATAGCACCCATGTTTTTATTTTCTTATGAAATTGAAATATTGGCGTTGGCGCTGCATTGGCAATGAGTTGTAGATGTCGTCCTTGTTTCATTGAAATTTTAGTGCATTGTTTTGGGAAAATGTCTGCTGGCAACTGACTCACCATTCATTCCCTCTGTTGATTCACTCCGCCCCGGGTAGGTGATCGACTGCGCACCGCTATCGGGGTCACTTGGGAAATTGCTTTAGCAGCGTCTCATGAAAAACTGATTGCAGCTGACAACAAATGCGAAGTGCACTTTTGTGCATATGATCCGCTTTATGATATCCCACTTAATTTGGGCCTACCCTCATTTACTTCGGAGTAATCAAGAAAAATAAGATTTGTGATCCACTGTGCCCTGTCTTCCCCTACTCAAGTCAGGTTAGTGAGGATATATAGATATAATAATTATGCTACATGTCTACCAAGACTACCGGAAGATACATTAATCTTCAATCCTGTTTTAGTAAAGATTCGCTGGAAGTGGGTCAAATGTTGGGTTGGTGTAGGCTGTATATTTAGTTTGCGATTCTTCCAGAGCCTGATCCTTCTCCTTCTCCGTTTTCCTTTGAAGATATTGTTCTGTCGGAGTGACACCATCAATCAAATAATCATTGCCAATAGCAGGACCCCAGTTCTTCGGTGGTAAGAACATATTTCTGAGAACTTTCCTCGCTGTCCTGCCCTGGCAGAAATCTCTCAGGCTCTGAAAATGAAGATGATTGCACCTGTAATATTCCCAATTCTCAATCCACGTGCAAGAATGCTAAGCAAAGCTTTTTTTAATCGCCGCACTTCAGACCGTAGGAGTCTTTATCATCAAGTCAATGGGCCTACTAACTGCCTAGAGAACGGTTGTACGGCGCAAGTGTTGCCTGTTTTAACATTGGCCTTATCGCACCTAGCACATGGCCAATCAGCATAAATCAGCGAAGCGGAAAGGGCCCAACCATCAGCGCCCCCGCAGTACATTCACAATGACATTCACAATGCATTGCCCTGTGCATGGGGTGCATTTTTTGTCAACATTGGCCAATAAAAGTCACTTCCAAAAGCCTGATGTGCCTAAACTAACTAGCTATGTGGGCGGCGGTATGAAGTGATTCAAATTGATATATTATTGACCACTGATCGTCTTCGCGATCGCCAAAAATTGATGATTTAGTCCATGTAAACAACGCCAAAACATTATCATATTATCGTGCAACCCCGCCCCAACCCCACGCTGATTGGTCAATAACTGACACGTGACCGTCGAGACAGTAGAAGGGGGAATTATGGGACAGGGCCACCATGATGATAACATCATGACATGTGCTAATCTTTTGGAATTAATCATCGATTTTTGGCGATCGCGAGAACGATCGGTAGTCAATATTTGATCGATTTGAATCACTTCATAACGCCTCCCAAGTAGCTAGTTAGTTTTGGCACATCCGGCTTTTGGAAGTGACTTTTATTGGCCATTGTTTACAAAAAATGCATGCGATGCATAGGGTAATGCATTGTGAATGTACTGCGGGGGCGCTGATGGTTGGGCCCTTTCCGCTTCGCTGATTTTATGCTGATTAGCCATGTGCTAGGTGCGATAAGGCCTATTCTCTCCTGGTGTCATCTCGGTTGTTTAGGATGAATGTACTGCGGGGGCGCTGATGGTTGGGCCCTTTCCGCTTCGCTGATTTTATACTGATTAGCCATGTGCTAGGTGCGATAAGGCCTATGGATTAATTCCAGTGAAATCTTCCGGAAAGATTCAATGTCGTGCTCTTGTTGACATTTCTCAGAAGACCCACAATTTCAAAATTTGGTTCCCACTGCGTAATACACACAGCAAATTTATAGTTCATCAGTCGTTGCACCTACAACAAACGAACAAAAGCAGGCAGCAGAAGGGGCTGGAGCCAACAATGCATTGCTTAGGCCCCAGACTACTGTTTGCTTTTTGTTTAGTAATATAGATGTACATGTATATATACATACAGGAGGTCCTTAGTTAAATGGTCTTTCCAGTAATGATATTCAGTAATGATATGCATTAGAGGCCCACGACAGGGCTGAATAGAAATCTAGTTGTAAGTCACAGGCCGATAACTGATCACTTTGTGAGTAAAGCCTAGGTCACAAATCCACCGGGCCCCGTACGATTTTCCCCACCCAGCGGCTTGCCGTGGATTTTAGAGACTGAAACACGGATCTAAGATGAATTATGCCAAATATCGCCTCAATAGTTAAGCGGAAATTAGACTGGATCAAACTGGGCACCGTAGAAATTGGCCAAAATATCGGTTTTTACTGGCCGTACGGGCCCCGGAGTGGATATGTGACTGGGGCTTTAAGCAAGGTTCATTGGCACACGGATCCGATCCGTTTCCAGTCCGTTTGCCCCTAGTTTTCCGCATACGACAACGCTGAAGTCCATTTGATAGATTTTTCACGGACATGAACCGGATCAATTCCGTGTGCCAATGAACCTTGCTTAAAGGACCATTGAAAACAAGTCACGCCAACGTGGGGTTAGGGAAAGTGATTAGCGAATCAGTTAGGTCTGTTTCAGAAATCAAGCTGTCAAGGGCCAAGTAGACACGGCCATTAACCCCTTGATTCCTGCTCCATGATCGGCTAATCAGATGAACCTGGAAGAAAATGAACATAACAGGAAGTCAATTTCCAGAATCTTAGCAAATTTTCGACCACAACCAGGGTCTTCTTCAGACTGGCACTTTCAAGTCGAGCTTCCAGAAGAAAATGAACAAGTGTGAATTAAAATTCAGTTTCACGCAAGGACAACAAACAATGCGGAGACTTTTATTCCGTATCAGGCTGTCAAGTGCTCCTAATTTTCCTATAATTCCTAATTATTTTTTTGAGTTCCTAAAAGTCCTTATTTTGTCTCATTTTTGGCCGATTTTCTGAAAAATTCCTTATTTTCTCTTTTCACTATGGGCGTCGAGTGCAAAGGTCAACGCCGATATGTCGTTCATGATGTCTACATGCACCATCTGCTGCCAACCTGTTGATGACTGACCTCTCCCAGGCGCATATCCGGGGAAGACACCCGGCCCGTGCCCCCCCCCCCATCATTTGCCCATTTTTCGGTGACAAATGTTAGAAAAATTGCCCATTTCGAAGTGCAGCAAAATTGCTTTGTTTGTCCCTCAGATGCCGGGAAATCGCACAAACGGCCTTCTAGATTTCAAAATTTTCTGAGGGAGACCCCCAGTACCCCCCCCCCCGCTGTGGCTTTGCGCCTTTGGCACTTGTTTTCATCGGTCCACCTGTGGCCTTCTGTGCCCCCTTTACCAGAATCTTCGATCCGCCCCTGTCTCCTACCATGTCCATCTCATCATCTTAGTGCCTGGTGGATGTGGTGTGGATGTTGATTTGGTAAGTTGTTTGGTGCATGTGAACTTCTTGTATGGACATTGGTCAACCAATATGCTCTTCTGACAACCATTGGTGAAGTATCAACCACGATATACCTAAGAATTTCAAAATATTTAGGGGAAAGTTCCTAAAATTTCCCCTAAATATTGATGAAAAAACTCCTAAATTTCCTAAAAATGAGTAAAAAAGTTCCTAAAATTCCTCCTAAAAATTGATGGCAACTGACTTGACAGCCTGCCGTATCCTCTGGTTCCAAATCCGCATAGTCCTCGAAATCAATTCCGTCACCATTATCATTGTCCATCTCTAGAATGCCATCGGCAAGTGGTACATCTCTGAATTCACCATGTTCATCAGGTGTTAAGCCAGCCATTTGAAACGCCCGTGCATCAGATTCGGGAGGACGTCTGCCCATGCACGGCTAATAACATGAATAAGGTTCATCACTTTTGCCAAGGGGATCCTGGGACAGACACCATTTTCGTCTGTATTGGCCTGCTTCCATTCTTTCCAATGAGTTCTCAACACAGCTTTAAAAGCACTCATAAGGTGAGGTTCAAGAGGCTGGACCAAGAAAGTGCAGCGTGCAGGAATGTTATCGATTAGTACCCAAGCCTCAACTTTTAGATCTTTATCTGTTGGCTTTATAGTCCGGTGTAGTAGAAACCATTGCCCGGTGATACAGATTGCCCGGTGGGGCAATAAAAAACGGCCTACGGCCGTTTTTTATTGCCCACCGGGCAATCTGTATCTAGGGCAGTAGTTTTCACTACACCGGCAACATCTTAGCGCGACCCAAAGGAATGTGGAAGTTAGGAAATTGATAGTTGGATTTTCTACGGACCTTTAATCACACGCAACTCTTAAGGTCGATCTATACCCATTGCGTGACGCCGAACTGCCCAACTTAAACTCGTGATAATTCATTGAAAGCAATGATTACAAAAACATTTCAGTACTTGTTTCATAACCAATTCTTGACATTCGGCATATTTGTCAACCCGATTAGCCACGGATTTCGACAATTTTAGATTCGAGGCGATTCGAGACGTAGCGTAAAGCCCAGGTCACACTGTGGCGACTTAGGCGGGCGAATCCCCGTGAACTAGAATGAAATGGTCCATGGACCATGAACATACCTCTTTCTGTCATTACACTATTATGTCCAAAGGGGTGAGCACATGGCCCTGGACCATTTCATTCTCGTTCGCGGGGATTCGCCCGCCTAAGTCGCCATAGTTTGACCTGGGCTTAAAGCCCCTGCCACACAGTGGCGACTTAGGCGGACGAATCCCCACGAAGGGACTGGAATGAAATGGTCGATGGACCATGTGCATGCCTCTCTCTGTCATTACACTACATGTACATGTATTATGTCCAAAGGGGTGAGCACATGGTCCATGGACAATTTCATTCTAATTCGCGGGGATTCGCCCTCCCAGGTCGCCACAGTGTGACACGGGCTTAACCCAATCTTGACAAATTCGGCATATTCACGCTGGTGACTCAGATTTTATGGTACGCTATGCACCTACTTCGTTAGGCTCTAGTTCCATAGAGTTCACGTTTACACTTTTCACGCGCCACGCTTCACGTTTTCCTTTCGTTCCTCGATTCAGCGCACAATGAGACACGCATTACCTGTCCTGTGGCATGCTTTCTCCGAGGAACGAAAGGAAAACGTGAAGTGTAACGCGAGAAAAGTGCACACGTGAACTCTATGGAACTGGAGCCTTATAGCAGACGATTTTTTTGTTGGCCACAAAAATGAGAATAAGTCTGTCCCAACCCCTTTTACGAATTTAGTAAACATAAGGGCCGTTTACATGACAAGCCAAAAAACCACATTCAGATTCGATCCGATTGGATCCGATCGACCGCATCCGGTCTCATTTGCGTTTAGACGAGATTTGAATGTGGTCGAATGTGGTCCAATGCGGTCCAAAATCCACATTGGACCCCACTGGGTAGCGTTTACACGCAATAATTTTGAACCACAATCGGATTCGATCGGATCGTATGTGGATTTCTGCCTGTCGTCTAAACGGCCCTACATTATATGAAAGATAAGGTATTGTGGTTTTGATGAATGACTGATCACTTATGGCGACTTCGTAATTTTGATGTAAATTTCCAAAATGCATGCGTTAGGCCAATATGAAGAACATTTTGCTCATACCTATGACAGTAGAAGGGTTTCAGAGCAGGATCCTTGATGGAAGCCAGGTACTTTATTTACATTATCCATATTATAGCTGTGGGGAAATCACCTTCTATGTTGACAAAACGTCGATTTTGCAAATTCACCGTACGCAATGCACTTTTACAACCGTACGCCATGCACATCAAATTGCAAATCGGGCAGTACCATCTAATTTTTTTTCAAAATCATATCAATCTGATTAGATGTCATTGCAAGCTGAACTAGTTGACCTGCTGGAGTCTTTAAAAGGGGTGTCCCATAAAATCCTAATTAAAATAATAGCCTTTCTTTCTTGCAAATGTGGAAAGCAGTACAGGGTGGGGATCGCGGGGTTTGTTTTGATTCAGTTGGAGCATCATGTCAGTTGGTCCTCAATATCAAGCGCCAGTTTGAGAAAAAATGCGAAAGAACGATTTTATTTTAATGGGATTTTAGTTTAAAGGGAAATGCATTAGACATACAAACATTGTAGGCGTATTCGAAATCAATGTGAATAGTACAAAATGTACATCTTGACCGACTGAATTTGAACGTGTCATTGATCCATTTTAACCGATTTTTTAATGGAACCTCGTCCCCAGGTGCACGTTCGCATATTTGCACCGGTTTTGCATATGACTGGAGCACGCTATGAGAGGGTCGATCAAAAATAACAAACCACGCGAGCCATTTGCTATACGTGACCACAAGAAAGCTTGCAAGGACATCCAATATAAAATGTTGTAGATACATGTATTGAAATAAAGAAAACAATCTATTTTGGTGTTTTCCTATCTGCACGCCAATTCAGAATGATCTTCAAGAAGCATGACAAAATTTAATGTAGGCCTACCCCTCAGACGAAAGGGCGAGACATGACTTTTTAATGTAAGCCAATTTGCACCAGATGCCAAGAGTTAGGTGCATGGCGTACGGTACATGAAAACCGAGTAGGTGAATGGCGTACGGTAACATTTACTCGGTAGTGGACGTACGCGTGTTCGTCAGGGCCCATAATTCAGAATCAATACGATCGTTTTCTTAAGGGTTATCTGGTTATGTAAAGTGACAAGAAATCTCGATTTTTTGACGCACAAAATCCGACTAACTGCACCAAAAATTGGGAAAATAAGGCTCGGGGGCCCTCGGGAACCGTAATAAGAAGGTGCCCCGAGCCTTATTTTCTCAATTCAGTGTGCAGTTAGTCAGTTTTTTTGCGTCAAAAATTCGAGATTTCGAGTCACTTTTCATAACCCTTAAAAATATCGGCTTTTATTATGGAACTCTAGCTACGTCCGAGTTCGATCGGTGTACTCTAGGGCAGAGTGCGGGTGCCGAGAAAATTGCACGTGATTTTGTTAAAACATGGGATCACTTGTTCTACCATCTGCGCATGTCGAGTAGGCGTTCTAAGCGAACGCTTACCTCTCAATTATGATGGCGGGGGACGGTACGAATTGAAAAATATTTTGAACTCGGGCCATGAATAATGTTGTAGCATTGACGACAAGGACGTGCCATCGCTTGAAATGCACCGGAATATGACACAAGAGGCCCATGGGCCTTGCGCTCAGCTGACTATGACCTGCCAACACAAGAGGCTGAAAGAGGGGAAACGAGATACAAGTAAGAATAGTACGTGTGCCTTTCTAATGGTTAGCAAGCAAAGCGCTCCTCGGAAATCAGTTCAGTGGAAAGGGGTTAATATCACTTGGTGAATCGAAAAAAGATATCTTATCAGACCACTTGGGTAGGAAGGGGTTACTTGGGTAGGAAGGGGTGAATCGAGGTAGATGTCGTATTACACCCACTGGACCCGTGGGAAGGAGTTAATATCATTTCATCACTCGGAAAAGATATCAGACCACTTGGGTAGAAAGGGGTTAATATCACTTATTGAATCGAGATAGGTATAGTATTACACCCATTGGGTGGGAAGGGGTTAATATCACTCTGTGAATCGAAAATCTTATCAGACCGTGACTTATCAGACCACTTGGGTAGGAAGGGGTTAATATTGCTTGGTGAATCGAGATAGATATCGTATTGGGTGAGAAGGGGTTAATATCACTTCATGAATCGAAAAAGATGTCATCAGACCACCTGGGTAGGAAGGAGTTAATGGGACATATGAATAAAGACTGGCAAATGCTTTTACTTCAGATTTGTACACATTGCGTAGTGCATTTGTATTGCAAAATTCAAGTAAAAGCATTTGCTAGTCTTTATTCATATGACTTGGGTGGGAAGGGGTCAATACCACATGTAGGCCTACATCCCTTGGTAAATCAATATGGAGCCTATTAGACCCCTTGGGATTGGGTGGGAAGGGGTTATGTTGAGGTTCTTAGTGAATCGAGAGAGACGTAGGCACATCCATGGTGAATAGGGGGCTAGGCCTAGCCTATAAATTAATCATCATTGCCATTCTTCTTGTTTGACTTTGACCTAATTCTATTTCTGCAACCTAATTCTATGTCTGCAACTTGTCTTTTCAATTGGAATATGCCAGCACTAGAGGCGTCGGACTTTTGCAGGATGTCTTCGGCAAAATTCACGGCGGTCCCGGAATTGGTGTAGAACGGCTAATCGCCTAACAACAATCTAAAAAAATAGTTTGCCCACATCAACGAAATTAACCTGGTTCCCTGGGCTCCTACCGACGGTAGGAGCCCAGGTATCCACAACCGTCTATAAATAGCAGTGACGTCATCATTGGGAAAGCCCTGTCCAAAAGCGAAGTGCAAAACAGATGTATATGTGTGTATTACCTGTCAGAAATGACTTCTCTGCTGCACGTTGTCAACAATGTCTGTAGAATATGTACTCGCAATGGATAACTCAAATGTATCGTCGATATACTTGTAGTTTTCCATGATTTTAATGTCTGAACTGGCCCAATGCGAAGACGCCATCTTAAATTTGAAATTTGACTCTGTATGCGATTCATTCAGGCACTCGATTCACTCCAAAATTAGTCCACAGGCCCTTGTGAAGTTGTGTGTGGGGCCTAGCTACGGTAAACCAAGTGGGTACCCCACTATAATATAAAAATACTATTTTTATATTATAGTGGGGTACCCACTTGGTTTACCGTAGCTAGGCCCCACACACAACTTCACAAGGGCCTGTGATTAGTCAGAGCTTAATCGTTAATTATAAATTTCAATTTCCACGTTATTAGAAATGTTACAACTATTCTAAAACGTACTAATGATAACAAAAATTTTATATCCCAATCAACCTGATTTACACGACATTTAATCGACGCTGAGAATCAACGGCTTCCCACCTGCCGGAATTCCGGCAGTAGTCTGAGTAGCGGATACCTGGGCTTCGACACGAATCGTCAGCCAGCGCCACCGTCGGACGCCCAGGGAACCAGGTTACAACGAAATTAGCAAGAGAAAATCATCTTTGCAGACATTAAATTTAATTAATTCGAGGAAGTGTGTGTGTTTTGGATACTTGATGATAATTGTCTGCGGTTTCATGAGCATAGGTATCGGGATTCGAGTGGAAGTTTACTGTATGCCAATTAGTCCTTCTTACGATACGACAGACGGCCCCAGGCCTGTGACGTCATCAGTGACGAGACTTACTGCCTTATTAATTATTCACTGTGAGAGCCGGGGGACTCGGTAGTGGACGTACGCGTGTTCGTCAGGGCCCATAATTCAGAATCAATACGATCGTTTTCTTAAGGGTTATCTGGTTATGTAAAGTGACTCGAAATCTCGATTTTTTGACGCACAAAATCCGACTAACTGCACCAAAAATTGGGAACATAAGGCTCGGGGGCCCTCGGGAACCATAATAAGAAGGTGCCCCGAGCCTTATTTTCTCAATTTAGTGTGCAGTTAGTCAGTTTTTTTGCGTCAAAAATTCGAGATTTCGAGTCACTTTTCATAACCCTTAAAAATATTGGCTTTTATTATGGAACTCTAGCTACGTCCGAGTTCGATCGGTGTACTCTAGGGCAGAGTGCGGGTGCCGAGAAAATTGCACGTGATTTTGTTAAAACATGGGATCACTTGTTCTACCATCTGCGCATGTCGAGTAGGCGTTCTAAGCGAACGCTTACCTCTCAATTATGATGGTGGGGGACGGTACGAATTGAAAAATATTTTGAACTCGGGCCATGAATAATGTTGCAGCATTGACGACAAGGACGTGCCATCGCTTGAAATGCACCGGAATATGACAAAAAGGGATGGACTGCTGGAGTGCTGGACTGCTGGACTGACACACTGACGCCACTGAATACCTATTTGACTAGCTCCGCTGACCTTTGGTCAGCTGAGCTCAGCTGAGCTAAAAAAGGGAGGAAACGGTGATTTTTTTTTTCGTACATTTTCATCGCCGCCATCTTGTCACGTGGTAGAGTCGAGTTCAACCCTCAAATCGCTGAGGGTACGACTCGACTCACCGTCAGGTTCTGTCGAGTTAGGGCTCCAAACGAACTTGGCCGTCGGTGGACAACCACGTGAGTCAGTACCATGTTGTCGTCGTCCCATCAATTCTGTCCTTGCCGGAACTAACCTTCCTCTTCATAACAATGCTTGTTCGATTTTTTTTTTTGGGGGGGGGGGTCCCTGTATAGGCCCAGGCCAAAAGACGTTAACGAACTACTGTACTAGTGACACCAAACAATGCATAAGACATTGTCTTTGTGTGTAAAACATGACAAGACAAAAAGTCGCTTGATTTGGCGATCAATATTCCTACTTCATCACTTTCAATTCACACAAATAAACAAATATTGACTGATTACGTCATTACTTCGCCTGCGATCAGTCGGTTTTCAGAAACGACACTCTTCCTGCATTTTCACCAGGGGTTCATATCATGTGGTCACAAACGGTCATTAACTAAATTATCAACACGTCAAAGTTAAGACTAGGTTTACTCCTTATAATCCAGTTACCGTTTCCCCTTTCTGGTCGGTACAGGACGTACGGTCACAACCGATTACTCGTTACACGCTAGATTTCAATATTTCCTCCTTTTGTCGTTGTGACGTCACTGATGGTCGCCCAGATTTTTGCGAATATGGCCGAAGGGTTTCGAAATACATGTAGTCACCCATTGTCAAACCCGAGGTATGTCACGGTGTAGATCAACATCCACATACACATGCGGATTTTATCGGCTCTCGAGATGAAATTCACGATTTACCAAATTGTGGTGACAGGTTGGAGTTTACGGTCACCGTCTTTGGATGATGGAGAAGAAACGTCGCGTATTTCATGTGCTGCTGTCTGCCTCATAGTTAAGAATTGTACGACCTTCGTAACGATTCCAAAATGCGGCAGCCTTGTGTGTCAGATAAGCGACCGGCGGGGGACATGCATGGAGAAGCACGAAGCTGTGAGGTATCCGGGAGCTAAGATGTTTCAGAAAAAGGTAATTCTTCAGAACGTGACGTAGAACAGAACGCACTCTTTTGCCTTGGTTTTGCCTGCTCTGGAATTTGGGGGACCTGTACTAGGCTACCACGCGTGAACAGTTTTATGCTGGTGTCTCTTAGTTCTAAATTTATCGATTTCCATAGGCTGAGTTCACAAAGAGGTATACGGCATACGGATACGCTGGCGAATAAAGGTTTCATAGTCATGAACCCTTTACTTCCAAGTGAGGATCTACAGTAGTTTCCCTAAGGCTTCCTTTATACAGAAGTATACACTACACGAAAACGCCGGTTAACAAAGGCTTCAAATGGATTCACGACCATGAAGCCATTGTTAACCCGCGTTTTCGTATACCGTATACTTCTATGTAATAGGGGCCTGAGGATTCACGACCGTGAAGCCATTGTAAACTGGCGTTTTCGTATACCGTATACTTCTATGTAATAGGGGCCTTACATAGAAGTATACGGTATACGAAAACGTCGGTTGACAATGGCTTCACGGTCATGAATCCTCGGGAAGCGTTAGTTAACCCGACCGGCATTTTCGTATACCATATACTTCTATGTAAAGGATGCCTTAGGCCGGGTTTACATAGGGGGATACGGTATACGGGCACGCGGGCTAACAGTTGCCTAACAGAGGGTTTTGACCATGCAACCTTTGTTAGCGCGCGTGTCCGTATACCGTATACTTCTATGTAAACCCAGCCTTAGAAAACATGTTGTTCTGGTGAGCCAGTGACGGAGAGCGTCCCCGAGGATTTTGTGGCCAAAATATCTTTGTCATTACTGTGAACCATTGCGTCATTTCTATATTCACGTGCGTTTATGTGCCCAGGTAAAATTATTCCGCATTCAGCGAAATTTTCTGCCTCCATCGGGCCAGCAAGTATGGTGAGTTACGTGGGCTGAACTTAAACCTACAACCTGCGACCCGTGTGGTGGCACAGATAATATATGCTGACTAATGCTGGATGGGCTGTCGTTGACCTACCTGGTGGAGTGTGATAGGGTGTTTATTTATAGCAGTGCTGTGATGTCAGTGGCGGGGAAATAGCACATGTCACTGGGCAGAGCAAGTACAGTATGTTGTTTGTCAATTTCTTTTAGATTTTTGGTTTATTTTTACTCAGTAAAGTACTTTTCATCACATGCCAAGGTTGACCTGGTGTCTGTGGCTCATTGTACTTGTCAGTTTGATAGGTTCACCAAAAGTGCAAAGTAATATACAAGGGTTGGTGTCTTTCTGTCATTACTTCCTCATTATCAGTCACTTCTCCCACAACCTTATGACCTTTGGAAGTCATGAATCAAGATGTTTGACAGATAGAATAGAGTTCAAAGTGTCGCCAAGAAATTCGAAGCTCTGCCATGCTCAAGCCAAACCTTCAGTCACATTCCTTCCAACACTCTGTTCCAAACCAAAAGCAATTTTCATTAGTCTTACAACTTACATGATGGCAGAAGGAGCAGAGGCAGAATTTGTTAGGTTGAGGGACCTCAACAGGTCACAACACCCACGAAAGAAACGTCCATCTGACAGCCCAAGCAAGCGTCGAGAGAAACGACAGAAACAAAAGCAGGAAGGCACTACTCTGAAGAAACCACGAGGACATATTGAGTTTTCATGTGAAAATGAACAAGATAAAGCTATTCTGATTAACAAGATTGATCACGTCAAAATGGAACTCGGAGGAGGGAAAATATCCAACGTAAACAACTATAGACTCCTTTCTGAAGTACTGGATTACTATATTGAAAAGAATTTGTCTCGTGTGGCTGATCAACAACAAAAGGGAGATTTTACTATTCCTGGTTCATATCAATATTGTGAGAAAACGGATATAAACGAACCAATATTTTTGTGCACCAGTTCTGCTGTGGAGAACCTCGCAAAAAGGTTGGAGGTGCATCATTCAACCTGCACCAAACCATTGACAATGGTCAATCAGACAGAAGGAAATGGACACACTGGAGTTATGGAGTTTTCGTGCCAGAACAAATTGCACTCCATTCGCTGGTACTCATCTCCTCGAATTGAAGGAGGAAAGTTTTTGGTTGATGCCAAGATGACCCATGGACATATTGCAGCTGGTATTCAGCCTGTGCAGTATGAACGCCTTTGTGATGGGGCAGGAATTGGAAAAGTTGGGGAGGGCACCTTGAACAACTTAGTTGAACAGTATCAGGGCATTGTTCATGAACTGTCGGAGGAGGCCCAGAGTGATGCCCTCTTGGAGGAGATTGGCGAGTGCATTATGGCGCCAGGATCAGATGATGGCATAGAC
The DNA here is from genome assembly GCA_002633025.1 of Notospermus geniculatus. NCBI lineage: Eukaryota > Metazoa > Nemertea > Pilidiophora > Heteronemertea > Lineidae > Notospermus > Notospermus geniculatus. Next base: position 155,045 of record NMRB01001258.1, read on the forward strand.
ATTTTGACTGATGCCAGACACTGTTGGAGAAAAAATGCCAGATTTTCTGATGTTGTTTGTCTGGGGGATATCACGCATAAAGTTTTGAGGGTGGAAACCTTGTCAAAGACTGAAGATGATCCGTGCACCCAACGCCACGAGATGATTGGGGTGAACAGAATTTATGACTATTTTGACAGGGAAGGTGTTCCTATTAGGATCCATTCGCATGACAACAATGCCTCTGTTACAAAGTTTGTTCGCGAACAACGGCAGCCAACCCGTAATGGCAATGACACATGGCACACGTGCAAAGGTGTTGCAAGGGAGATGGCCAAAATTACGAAGGGGAAAAAATCACAGGAGGGAAAAACATGGCACCCTGAACTCACAGACAAAGCTGGTTCGATAAAGACACACATCTACTGGTCGATGAAAACTTGCAATGATTCTGCCGAACAGTTACGCGCCAATATCGATGGTATCATCCCCACTACAAAAATGATCATAGCAACTGCCACCCTGATTCCAGATGTCGTTCTGATCCTGGATACGAACCCAGCAAAGTGCCTCTGACTGATCCTGTGGCTGAGCAACTTTTATCAAAGTTTCTCAAGTCACTTCCTATGTACAAAAATGCAGATTACTACAGGGCCTGCAAGGACACCCATTATGTTGAATCATTCAACAATGCCATTCTTATATACCAGGACAAGAGAATCGGAGGCATTTTGTACAAACGATATAGGATGAACACAGAACTTGCCATCCTGGACTGGAATGAACATGTGGACCGTCCAAGGAGCTCAGTTTCCCACATTGAGGAAGCTGAACATCCAAGGAGACAAGTAGGCAGGCCAGTCCACAC
>NMRB01001258.1:171482-190620 GCA_002633025.1 Notospermus geniculatus
TATATTTATCTGAACTATTGGATACTCTACTCATTTATAAATAAGTCTGGATTAGTAAATCTGATGGAATTGAAACAGATTTAGAGCTTCAGGTAGGATGAATTCAGTGTCTGCATCCCCTCTGGTCCACCATATTGTTTACATGCTGGTGTCTTGGCAACCAGATCTAAAACATTGGTCACATGACCATTCTATCTGTCAATCAAAATATTCAACTGACTTTTCCTGGTATCTACTTTGCACTTCAAACTGAAATATTCATGTGTAAGATGCACTTTTATCACAAGATTTCGTTAGAATATATATCCTGGGATATTCATAAAACTGGTATAACAGTACTAATATCTAAAGGGAGCTAACTTCAGAGATATCAGACAAAACATGAAAAATTACACAGGAGATCTGCATTTGAATTTCCCTGGCAGCCATTTAAATATTCTACCACACTCCCTCCTTTTATACCGTGGGTGTAGGTTTAAATAACCGGTGCACAGCGCGAACAATTTGGGAACGACCACAAAATGATCGACAGGCATGATTAAAACCGCACAGCTGTGCCACATTACATGACTTCCGCATTCCAATGGGTGGCGCTAAGATGTTGCCGGACTATACTTGGCTGACCTCTTGTCACTAAACTGCAATGGTGTGATCACAAATAAGACTGTTGCACAACCCTTGGCAGCCAGTGTCATAGCTGACTGGCTTTAGCTGACACCCGTCACCGTGAAAGGGCTAATAGAGAGTTTGAGATCCACTACATATACGGATACTTAAGGTGAAGGGATACCTAAGGAAAAAATAATGCACGCACAACATTGAAAACTCGATATCTTTTCTACATGTACGATCAATCTATTTAACGAAGTTTATTATTTAAGTATATAGACCCTCCTCCGTACATTCTGATAAAAAAATGTGATTTTGGGTTAGTAATAATGGTATTAATTAACTTTTAATTAGACCCTAAAATTTCATCTTCGGGACGAAATTCTGACTCTTGGGTACCGATTATGCGGTTACTGATTATACCATTACCTAAAGACAGGCAGTCTGCAGGTGCCTATAGAGAGTTTTCTCCAAAACATTGTTTCAGTTTCCCGTTATAAACTAATTAAGGTCTAAAAATGCCCTGATTCACATATTTGGGCTCACGGGAAGATTTCACTCGGATATCACCAAAATCTCTCTATAGGCACCTGAGTGCAAAACAAAACCGAAAATCGCAGGAAAAGCGGGTGATTGCGGCTCAGTCGATCAATGCATGATTGTTATTCAAATTAAGTCCTTTTCCGCCTGGGTAGTAGAGTCCGTTTCAAAGTTTACCACTCGTCACGCATTTTTTATTTGTCTGCAATCGATTTCACATGCCTCAATCGATCGGCCAACAACTCCTAAACATTCTTGGCTCGAGTTTAGGAATGGGTTGTAGTAATGGGCAGTGAACCAAGATCAGGTGACGGGGTGCTATAATGAGCTGCCACACAATAGATTAGTTTTGAGACCGCCACTAGGCCTGTTCTGATCTGGACCCATGTTCCCGAAGCTGTCGTAAGGTTAACGATGTCGTTACGCTATGCATTTTCCCAGTTTTAACGACATCGTTAACCTAACGACGGCTTCGGGAACATGGGCCACGTGTGCCAATGAACCTTGCTTAAGGTGAAGGGATACCTAACAGGGCCCATGTTCCCGAAGCTGTCGTTAGGTTAACGATGTCGTTAAAACTGGGAAAATGCATAGCGTAACGACATCGTTAACCTTACGACGGCTTCGGGAACATGGATCCTGGTGTGGTGGTCCTGAAGCCATCGTTAAAACCCCAGTTAACGCATTTGTTATGGCATTTTAAGAGACCATAAAGAGAAGGTTAACGATGGGTTCCCGAAGCCAACTTAACGGTCTCTTGGCTCAAAAGCTGCTAACGACGTCGTTGCGGTGTCGCTCGGCTGAATAGGCAATAATGTTTTGGCTTACAATGTACTTCTCCAAACGCCGGTGTAATGTATTTCACTGCCCCCCCCCCGTTTGCCAATGCCTCCAACAACAGACTGATGGAATAAGTCGCGACCCGACAATGGGGGAGGCACTGATCAGCATTTCTTTCTGTATTTCAGTGTCCGCCACACATATCATGCATATTGAAGCATCCTGAGAATATCAGGGCGTCTTACTGCTCGCTCCCTTCGTCACTTTGTCTGCGGTGACGAAGGGAGCGAGCAGTAAGAACCCCTCATATTCTCAGCATGCATTGAAGCGGGCATTGACATAGGGGAGGCATTTTCAGACATTACACCTGGACAGTCGTTTCAATTGTTGATTATCATTGCGTATTATTGTTAACAGTTAACAACGATTAACATGCATGGCCCATTCAGCTAATAATTACGATTGCTCATGATTTTGCATGTTATGCACAAGTAAATAGGCAGTCTGGTTTTCCAGAGGGTCTACTCTGACAACATATCTCCGGGGAGCCACCTGCCTCCGTCGGTCCGGTCGATTTTGCCTGTTATGTACAAGTAAATAGGCAGCAGCCGTTACACGTCCTGCATACACATTTACACTTGCAAACTGAAAGTCAGCACAACAGAACAAGATCTTTTTATGCATTGCTTAGACCAACATTGCATAAGTGAAATCCCTGAGAGGCTAAAGTACTTGTACCATTACATAATTAGGCCTATTATACCCGTAATGCACTAATTACCCACACCGGGCACAGCTATTCCAATACCTTTATTTTTAACGATGGCCAAACGATAGCTCTGACCCTCTCTTTAAGGCGGGGGGCTACCTATAGCTGAGCTCATTCCCTAGTGGCAATCCACGGAACTGGCCTTTGTGCGACCAGTCATTCACATTCAGATTAAATCCGATCACCCTGATATACTGTTTCGAAAACCAATATTAGTGAGGTTAAGATCCTGAACGCGAACGACAAACATGAACGCGAGTGACGTCAGTAGGCAGCCACGTGACTAACCCAGTCGCGTTCGAACGCCGTTTCTTGTACAGGAATTCATCTTCCTAAATCTTTTGTTCTGAAGGAGGTTATGGGCTTAGGTAATCCGAATGAATAGCCAAGACAGATTTTCTTAAGGAGGTCTAGGCTGTGAACCCCATATTCAAGGAATCAATCCAATAGGCATGATGTAATATTTGTAGATGGCCAGTTACGCCACGCTCAATCATGCCGGCAACACTGTTCCCATTGCATAACTACTAACTGTGGCCAATAAAGTCTGGCATTGCGTCACTGCTTCTCGCCAACCGACTGCGTTCTCGGAAGAGGTGAACGTAGAAATAGGCGATTTGTCGTTTGAACATGGACAAGAACGCGAATTAATTTGGGTCACATGGGTGTCGTTTGTGGATAAAACCATGAAATACTTCAATTCCATTTGGCATTACTGGAAAACCACTGTGACCTTTATATACGATCCTCCGCTGAAATAGTCCGGACCGGCAGGTGGCAGAGTCAGTTAAGCCTAGGTCACACTGTGGCGACTTTGGCGGGCGAATCCCCGCGAATTAGAATGAAATGGACCATGGACCATGTGCTCACACCTTTGGACATAATGTTGTAATGACAGAGAGAGGTATGTTCATGGTCCACCGACCACTTCGTTTTAGTTGGCGGTGATTCGCCCGCCTTAAGCCGGTGACAGACTAGCGCGACGTCGCGCGGAGCTAAGCGTTTTCTTTTGTGTTTTCAGGCACCACTGAGCACCATGTGCAGTGGAGCGCAAAAACACAAAAGAAAACGCGTCGCTCCGCGTCGCGTACGCACTAGTCTGTCACCGCCTTAAGTCGCCACAGTGTGACCTAGGCTTAAAGCATGGCGCACACGAGCGACTAAAATGGGGCGACTACCGATGCGACTACTAGGTCGCATGCGATAATTACCTTTGAGGTCGATCAGTGATGTCATCCGTGACATCACTGATCTCCTAGTGAAGCATTTGTCGCAAACGAGTCAAAAAAACTAAAAAAACTAAAAATATGTTCAGTCGCTCCTGCAGTCGCAAGGCTAGTCGCCTAGAAAATCGCTCTTAACCAGATATACGAGAATTTTTTCACGGGAACGACAATGACGTCATTCCCGTTCACGTTTGTCGTTCGCGTTCAAGATCTTAACCTCTCTATTCAGTGTACGTGCCGACCCTAAATCTTTTGTGTCCACTGCGGGTATTGTTCAGCTCTGTCACTGGCGCTTTGGTCACAAATGGCCGAACAGAGTTTACTGAAAGAGCGCGAATAGTGCAAATCTACATAACAAAGAAGTAACTTGCCAGCGGTATGGAAAAAACTAAAAATATGTTCAGTCGCTCCTGTAGTCGCAAGGCTAGTCGCCTAGAAAATCGCTCAAAAAATCGCTCGTGTGCGCCATGCTTAAGGTGAAACCGTCTGACCTCAGCGTCGGAGGCTGTACCAATATAAACTGCCATTGTTCGAGACACACGAACAATGCATACCCAATTACTTAAACAATAGATGACGTTCGCGTTCCTGGTTAATTCACTTCTTAACCAGATATACGAGAATTTTTTCACGGGAACGACAATGACGTCATTCCCGTTCACGTTTGTCGTTCGCGTTCAAGATCTTAACCTCTCTATTACTTCGTAGCCTCACCCTACGTTTTTTTGGCAATTCCTTTTGTATGTTCTTCCTCAACTGATCACATAAACTGATCACTTCTTATTATTATCAAAAATAGATATCTGTTTTTGTTATTATCTTATTGTTATTCTTCTTTCCAATGTCGGTATAATAGCTTTATCAGCTAATGTTGTACTTTTACTTAGTTCGACAATAAACCAAGGCCAAAATGATAGACTGTGAAACGAATAGGTAATTAGCAAGCTTCGCTGATTTGCCGCTACGCGGCGGTTGGTTTCCTTGCGTCAAGCAAGATGCATACGTAATTATGGCTTAAGTGGTGTTATAAGTTTTGTAATCAACTTGTGCAATGCGTTTGATAAAAGGACGCATAAAGTCTGGCAACATCTATCTTTGACCTAATGGAATGCGGAAACTATGAAATTGATCGTTGGATTTTCCACGGACCTTTAACCACACGCGGCTATTGAATGACCGGTGGACAACGCGAACAATCGGGGAACGACCACAAGTGATCGACAGGCATGATTATGAACCGCAAAGCTCTGTCACATTACATGACTTCCGCATTCCATTAGGTTGAAGATAGATGTTGCCAGACTTTAGAGTGAAGAAAAGGCTACACAAAAGACCTTGTTCTGGATCTTGGGATTGGCACTGGGGGTGCGGTATTGGGCAGAAACGAAGATATGATCCCTCTACAAACCATTACAATGGGGAGCGCCAATTGGTCACGTGATGACTACTGATAGAGCAGACGAGACACCTAGCGTTGACCTAGGCCCATTGTTCGAGAGATGCGGTTCACCAAGCACGGCCAATCACACCTTGAATCGTCATGAATCTAGGTGGCATTGGTGTACTATCAGTTCAAAACCACGCGTATATTCTCGCGTGGTCTGCGTGATCGGTGTTCCCTATTGTCACAGGTAGAAAACCATTCCCCATTGCTGGCCTGGGCAGGTTTTTATTTAAGGATTATTCTACTCATGGTTCAACGTATCAGGGGGAAATTGGAGCCCCATATTTGATGACGTATTTGGCAAAAATTATAAGGCATAGATCTAGGACATGAGTGCGCTGATTGGTCATATGCTAATAAGCTATACCTGAGCCCGGAACCAGAGTGGGAAAAAAAATTTCGCGTCCCGCTCCCGTTGTTTGGGAAACGCTGGGAGATAGATCGAAATATTTCTCTGTGCGTCCCCTATTGTCAAGTCGCCGCTTATTCCATCAGACAATAGGAGGGAAACACTTACAGATGGGGAACACTGGCAGATGTTACACCGGCCTTAAGAGACTTAACACATGATTCAGTGCGTGTTTTGACTGTATCAGAAAACTAAACGAATTCAACGATAACTGGTGAAATCTAACGATACATGTATATTGCACACCGCACAATTTTTACGTTCCTCCATCTCTCTCTCTCGCTAGCAACGCACGGAGTGAACTTCATAGAGTGAAGAAAAGGCTACACAAAAGACCTTGTCCTAGATCTTGGGATTGACACTGGGGGTGCGGTATTGGGCAAAAACGAAGATATGATCCCTCTACAAACCATTACAATTGTCACAGGTAGAAAACCATTCCCCATTGCTGGCCTGAGCCGGTTTTATTTAACGATTATTCTACTCATGGTTCAACGTATCAGGGGGAAATTGGAGCCCCATATTTGATGACGTATTCGGCAAAAATTATAAGTATAAGTATAAGTATCCGTATAAGTCGGGGATCTCAAACTCTCTATTGATTACGCCAACCGTACGGATAATCTGATGTTGTGCAAAACCACTCTCTTTTGTTGAATGTGATCTGGTCACATTCCTGAGTTCATGTTGGGCTGAAATGCGATTTATACCCTCAGTATTCAACTGGATTTCAATTCAGCCCTGTTCTGGGCCCCAAATGCATAACATTATTGAATTGGCATAAATCTTGGCAAGACCATTTAACTAAGGACCTCCTGTATATACAAATACATGTACAAGCACAAGGGGCGCTTTTGGTGCCAACTGCAGTCTTTTTACGCCTGGTTGGCCTACACGAAAAATCCACCGAGTCAGATGGGGTACAAGGCCTAAGCCTACTTGTTATCTCAATAACCTACCTGGAGAGTGGTAATCTCTGAGAAGAAGGTGACCAAAAAGAAGATTGGTATAAAAACAAGCGAGACCACGCCCAAAATCCAGCCAGTTACCTCAGCATGCTTCGGGTAGATGTATTTACCGTAGTACGGTGGAGTGTAATGTATGGCCGACATCACCACGATGTACTGGAAAGAAAAAGATTTCTTTACGACAGACGGAATCTTTGATGGACGGAAGTCGTCTGAAGGTCAGAACTCGACCTAAAAAACGCAAGTTAACAACACTGATATAGTCACCGCGACTTTCTGGACGCAGCGGTTCATGGGCTCGCCGCCAGGCGATAAAACGGCATAGCCGGCGAGTCACATTCGTGAACCAGGTCGTCAAATTGCCTTAGTCTGAGATTTGTCGAGCTGAGCAATTTTAGTTCCTTGGTTAACGGCCATGTCCGCACCAACCAACGTCAGTTTTTCAACCAAAAACTAACCGAATGAATTGTAGACACTATGGGAAGTTGACAACAATGTGAAAAGAAGGAACCAAATTTATCAACGAGCCCCATTTCGGCCGTTTAATTGATGCAGTTAGTGACGCACAACGAATAATTTCTATGGCCCAGTTCTTTCGGCCTAGAATTCCCAAGCGCCCCACCGGAGGATTTTGGTACTAATCTGGCGCTACAGAGTCAGCCGAACTCAGTTTCGTATGGTATAATAATAATCTTCACTATCGGACTACTGTTTTACGACACATATCAGAAGCAAGCTCCATTGGTCACGCAGGAATAAGTGAATATACAGTGAGTACCTGATTTACTGGTGGTTGGTAGAATTTTCTAAGTCCAGATCAGTGGGGCCCAGAAATGAGGAGAGCAGGCCTAGGAATGAAGCCCAGTTTACAATAACAAGTGAAACATAGGCCTATCAGAAAATGAGCACACCTTTTAGCATTGTTGTGCATAGTGGTCCAATGATCAGGCTCATGAAATAAAGAATGTCTGTTTCAGTAATTTTTCAAGGTGTTCCTACTACAGTGCAGGTCACAATTGACATCCCTACGGCTTCGCGTAAGTTACTCGTAAGTTACGCGTAACTCACGGCTTTGGTTTCGCGTAACTCACTGCGTAACTCGCCAAAATCGCGTAACTCGCCTCGTAAATGACTGCGTAGCTAGCGAAATTCGCATAACTCACCGCATAACTCACCTCGTAAGTTACGTGTAACATAGCTCGTGAGTAGTTGCGTAAGTTACGCGTAACTTACGCGAATTTAGGGATATCAATTGTGACCTGTACTGTAGGACAATGAGAATCAAATCACACTTGAAACATTCACTCTACATGTAGTTATTGAAAAGAGGTTACCATTGTTGCACACCAAGGCCGTTAAAGCTGAACTGCATGCGTAAAACCAGGGCCTCTCACGTTTAAAAAAAACACCCGCGCCACAGCGCGGGCAGTGTCTGAAATAACCTGGGACATCCGCCATGTTTTAGTGGGACTCCAAACATGATAGAGTACCCAAGCATGTAGATGGCAGCACCTTATTTGCGTCCTGACCATCAACAAGTGGAAGTCACGCTGTTTGTACATGTGCATGTAGGCCTACATTGTACATACCAGAAGCCCATGTAGGCCATCGGCATGTACAGGCTATACAGACAGTACACGCCCATCTCATGAAAAGGCGAAAGAGCTGTAATAAAACAAATATAAGAGAAGCCGGTTATACGTCTAGGCCTGACACGACTATCATAAACTCAAAAATTAGCCTACAGCATTCACTTGCCAGACGTTTCACCTATCGGGCCCCGCCTATCCATAGGCCTCCGGAACATGCATGCACACACTGAGCTAAGGGACGAACAAAAACACCCCAATTTAGGCCTAGCAAATATGAGAACCGAGGCCGAAATGAAAAAAGACGGAAAACAGTAGTATGAATGCTCACCTTACACATCCTGATAGTCAAAAGTAGCCGACATAAACCAAAACAAGCGGAAGACTCCTCACAAATATTCCTCGCCACCGAATGTTGACGTGTCATGGCCCTATTGTGCCTTTCCTGTAACCTCGGCCATATGATCAATACTCGATGAACGAACAATAGGCCTACATAGGCATTTACTCCTTTGCGAAACCTGGAGACGACTATACCCAATACGCAATAACTTCACCTAGAAAAAGGGCACGAATAAACCAGCGAACTGCTGGTGTAGTGGAAAACGTGCCGGGCTTCCAAGCCAATACTTGGAGGTTCGAATCCGGATCCGGGCTCTTCCTTTTTTCATTTGAACACTTTTTCAGTATTTCGCTTTTCTGATATGTTGGCCTACATGCACATGCACTTACAGCGTTGATCACTTCTTGGTGGTCAGGACGCAAATAAGGTGCTGCCATCTACATGCTTGGGTACTCTATCATGTTTGGAGTCCCACTAAAACATGGCGGATGTCCCAAGTTATTTCAGGTACTGCCCGCGCTGTGGCGCGGGCGTTTTTTAAAAACGTGCGAGGCCCTGGTTTTATGCATGCAGTTCAGCTTTAAGAATGAAGAATTTCAAGGTCCATAGCCCTATTCATGGAAGTTTTTGGATCATTGAACAATACCACCAGACCCCCGTAGTTTCCTTCTTTCATAGACCTTGACCTACCCCGTTGTGGTCCTAAAATGCATTATTATAATGAGGAAAACTTGTTGTTAGTAAATCATGCCAGACAACTGCTGAATCGACAAAAATGATGATGTATGTACAGATAGGTACATGTAGGCTACATGATCTCACTTACTATGAGCGATATCGGGGTAACGACAGTCCAGCACGCCAGCCAGTAATAGTTAGGCTTGAATCCAATCATTGTCTTTATTTCATCACAGAAGCGCCAGACACCTGGTAATGCAAAAGTTTTTACATATTAAAGAATGGAGAACCGGCCAATCTAACGTCACCACGTGGCTCTGCGAGCGATGTGACCAAAATTTCATTTTTCACAATTTAGTCAGGTGCAAAATGGCATTCTGTGGGAATTTCGTGAAGAAAGTTGCCGACACACCCAAGTCGAAAGAGTATCACGTCCTGAACAAGAAAATCTTTGCCGGCACTTTGGATTTTTCTTTAGGTAGGAATATGGGTGGTTTCCATGACAACCAACCATGAAAATCGGGGTTTTTGTTAATTGCTGATTTCTGAGTCCTTGGCAATGATATTTTGTTCGCCCAAGTGACTATTTATATTGAACCCCACCCCGGCGAAAATCCTATATCATCGACAAGTTGATCCGGGATCAAGGTCATTCCAAAAGGTCAAGGTCAAATGGAAATTTTGACGTTTTCCCCTGAAATTTCCGAACTCTAGGTTCAAACCTCGTGTGTATGAACATACTGAGAAATAACAAATACTTCATGGTGTAGAAAATATCTGCTGATAATTCCGTTTCTTTTGATGTATAATGTATGAACCTACGGGGTGTTTTGAGGAAATAAAGGAGAAATACACCATGGTGCGTAAAATAGTAGGACAATGACTTTATCATTGGACCCAAGAACTGAGCTTTGTACAGGAGAATGGGACCCGATGTACAGCTAACTTTTGAACGGTGGGATTTACACCCCAAACATGTATTATACATCAAAAGAAACGGAATTATCAGCATATATTTTCTACACCATGAAGTATTTGTATTTCTCAGTATGTTCATACACACGAGATTTGAACATAGAGTCCGGAAATTTCAGGGGGAAACGTCAAAATTTCCATTTGACCTTGACCTTTGGGAATGACCTTGACCCCGGATCAACTTGACGATGATATAGGATTTTAGCCGGGATGGTGTTAAATATAAATAGCCACTTGAGCGAACAAAATATCATTGCCAAGGGCTCAGAAATCAGCATTTAGCAAAAAACGCGATTTTCATGGTTGGCTGCCATGGAAACCGCCCATATTCCTATCAAAAGAAAACGCCAAAGTGCCGGCAAAGATTTTCTTGTTCTGGAAGTTATACTCTTTCGATTGAGGTATGTCGGCAACTTTCTTCACGAAATTCCCACGGGAGCCTATTTTGGACAATTTGGAACCCGACTAATTTCTAGGCCTAGTTGTTTCTGGCGTGAAAACAACCCTTTTTGTTTTGGTCGCCTGACAGTAAAACATACGTCATCCTGTAACAGATAAAATTTCTTTACGACGAAGAGATTCCTAAGCACAAAATAATGCGCGCACAAAATTGACAAATCGAATCTTTTCTATGACCATAAGTGATGTATAAAAGCAAATTTATTCTGATATAAAAAGGTGAATTTGGGTTGGCAGTAATGTTATTAACTGGACCCCAAAATGTCATCTTCGGTTCAAAATTCTGACTCGTGGCTACTCGTGGATTAATTTATACCGGCTACAAAAAGAAACTGTGCATTGAATAAATTTCAATAATTTTTTTCAGAGCCGTGTAAAGAAGTCCTATCCAAACAGCGTTTTTCTGAAAGTTCAATGTTTTTACCACAATGTCAGATGAACCATATCACGTTAGCCCTTTTGTTTCTGTCCGCTTTGTGGGGTTAAAGTTTACGCACCAAATTTGAAAGTCACAAGATCAATTAGCCCTTCATAACGGAACCGATTTCTGACAGTGTTCGAGTGAATTCGCTTGTTGCCTTGGATGGAGCGGGATGTCTGGACTGCAGTTTGAAGCCGATTCTGTACATGTAAGTGCGTCACGACTATCCATCGGTCTTGACTTACCGTCGTGACGCGCGGACGCACTGAACGTAGGAGCTCGCCGACATCATTTCTCTGCCTGTGCCGTCTCAGGAGGGCTGATATGGTGTTGCGGTGACATCCGAATCGCTCTGCAACGCTTTGCTGGCTCATGCCAGCCTCCAGCATCACAACAGCCTGATGATGTTCGTTAACTGAGTCTTGGCATGATTTACTGCATGCGCGGCACGCGAGCGACTGTGCTCAAAATGCTTTTTTCAGTAGGGCCTACAGAGAGTTATCCAACCAAGTGCACAGTGTCCACGATCGCATTACGTAAGACCCCACAGAAGTGATTTACATGTACTGGTTATTCAAAAATTCCCCGCCCTGTCCTTGTACTATGCAATATTAGCGTAAAAATCATGTCATAACATGATCAACATATTGTTGTAACATGTTCACCAACACTAGGTAAAATTTGTTCGCTGCATTAAATTTGACAATTTTTTTTCTTATGCACAGTTTCTTTTTGTGGCCAGCGAGAGTATATAAAGACTGTATTGTCGATTGATTAAATTACATCTAAACCACCGGTTCATTAAATACAGGCGGTAACACCCATAGGTGTTGCCGTGCATACCGCAGGCCATGGTCAGCACAATACTCCAGTACGTTTCCCGTTCTGATTGACTGAGCGAATAGGGAGTTTTCGCAAAGCTCCCGAAACGCGGACGCGAACGTGAATCCTATTGAAGTGTGGTGTGCCGCAGGGGTCTGTCCTTGGCCCACTCTTGTTCTCCTGCTACACACACCCTTTGTCTGGGATCATGAGTAAACATGATCTTTGTTCCCATTTTTATGCTGATGACACGCAAACGTGGCGCCATTTCACCTTCGTTGGTGTAAATTGTTTGCGGGAGGTCCGACAGTGGATGACAGCTAGTAAGCTCAAACTCAACGATCTCAAGACAGAATTCCTTGTTCTCCGCTCACCGCATCAGAGTCGTGTTTGTCCTGACACAGTCACTCTTAGAATTGGGGATGCTTCTATTCGCCCTACCACAGAGGCCAGAAATCTTGGTTTCTGTTTTGACCATGAACTTACTTTCCACAAACAAATTTCCAATGTTGTGTCAGCCGGTTATTTCCATCTCAGAAAAATAGCATCTGTTAAGAAGTTTCTTCCACAGCCCCTTCTTACTACCCTTGTCCATGCCTTCATTACTTCACGCCTTGATTTCTGTAACGCTCTTTACTTTGGCTTACCAGAATACGAAATTTACCGCTTACAGAAACTTCAAAATCAAGCCGCTAGACTTCTGACCAACACAAAGAAACGGGCTCATATCAAACCAGTCTTGAAAGACCTCCACTGGCTCCCGGTAAAAGAGCGCATTAAATTCAAGATTTTAACGTTTGCTTTCAGGGCTGTGGACGGCACAGGTCCTCAGTATCTCCACCTTAGCAAAAAAGCTCATGCCCGGCAAACCAGAGGCAACAATGCCCCGGTGCTTAACTGGCAGTTTGCCAGCAAAAAGTCAGCTGGAGATCGGGCATTTAGGGTCTGTGCCCCACAGCCCGGTAGCAAGTGAGAAAGAGACCCCTAAAGTTAGGGTACTGGAAATAAAAAAGGGGTCAAAAATATGATGTCATCAGATCATATCAATATTGGTGTCAAAATATAGGTCTGTGAGTGTGCTTCAAGAAAATATGCGCCCCAAAGTCAGATTAGGCCCGTGAGCCCCTACAAAAGGGGTTAAAAAAGGGAAAATCAAATTTCGACCCATTGCCATTGGCTTCAGGGGCAACTTCAGCCAATAAAAGTTGATCAATTCCACTCAGATAAGTTATACCCATCTATATATACCACACCTATATTGATATGATCTGATGATATCATATTTTTGACCCCTTTTTTATTTCCAGTAACCTAACTTTAGGGGTCTCTTTCTCACTTGCTGCCGGGTTTGAGAAAGTCTACCCAAGATTTTCTTATAATATGGATGCTCCCCTCTCAGAAACAGTAGAGTAACTTAGGGTACATCTTATACACACGGGAACCCCCCTAGCCCATGGACTATGCAGGGACGGTGCTTGCACTACGATACAAAGAGGAAGGAAAATGACATCAGGAACCAAACACTGTTTCCCTACAATACAAAACAACTCTCTACTGGCTAATTGCACAACGCCATAGCCCAGGAACAACATTCCGCTCCACGCGCCAGTGCCTGTAATGTTTTTCACTGCCCCCCGTTTGCCAGTGCCTCCCAACAAAAGATTGACGGAATAAGCCGCGCCGTGACAATGGGGGAGGCACTGATCAACAAGTCTTTCTGTATTTGAGTGTCCGCCGAACAATAAAGCGGGCATTGTCATACGGGGGGCATTCTCATGAATGAAAATGCCTGGCCCACATTGTCGCACAGATATGCAACCAAGGGACACCATATAAACCAAGGCGAAAATAGGTTTTCAACACCCAACAGCTCAACATGCGTCCGCTCTTCCATGCCTTTTAGCAAATCTAGCGAGTCCAAATCCCCAGGCTGAACCTTTCAACGCCCTCCCTTCGCTTCTCGCACCTCCATTAAAGCTGAACTAGATGGTTAAAAGCAGCGCACGGGAGGTTTTAAAAAATAAACCGCGCCATCGCGCGGCATATATGTCAAACAAGTGCCCATCCGCCATGTTCCAAACGCCCGTCTGCCATGTTTTGAATGTCTCTCCAAACCCAATAGACTTCCAATGTCCGTGGTGGCGCTAGCGTATTCCAAATCCAATCGGCGAAGGAGTCGCATCATGGCCTCGTATGCAAGTACACGAACATTGTACAGGGCAGTTACTTGAGGCATCAATGTAGGCATCACAATCACTGCTAACAAAAAAAATAAACATTAGTTAGAAGGATAAAACGAGAAATAGGCTACACGCAGGCATTACTGAAATAAAAATTGAAATTTCAGTACATTCGGACTGGGAGCGGGCCGGAAATTTCCATACACCAACATTGTTAGAATGCATAACAAAGAAGGGCGAGGCCAAGGCCAGTTGAAAAAGGTCTAGCAGGTCAACCAAACGGTTCGATGCAACAAATCAGATTGACTAATGAAAAGTAATGAAAGTAACCTACCTTTCAGGATGTGAAAGCGTGTGACTTTATCCGTTCTAATGCAGAAAAACACGAAAAAATCTACACACGGGTGTCCTTCTCTGACTAAGGAAATCGCCATTTTGTATTCTAGGCCTATGAAATCCGACCTCGACGCAGTCATCCACGCATAACATTGTATAAATTCTTACATTCCTCTCTTCGAAATTGGATTTCTTTATTACCATGTAAAAATTCAGACAATGTTATGTATGGGTGATTGCGTCAAGGTCAGATTACATAGGCGGATGGGCACATGTTTGACATTTAAGCCGCGCGATGGCGCGGTTTATTTTTTAAAACCTCCCGTGCGCTGCTTATAACGATCTAGTTCAGCTTTAACCTCCTTCTCTGGTGAACCTTCGAAGCATACAGGCCTATGCCCTTCTCCCTTACAAATTAACCTTCATATCTCCTTCCAATTCCCTTCATATTTTCCTTCATATTTCCTTCATATTTTCCTTCTTACAACCTTCATATTTTCCTTCAAATTAGCCCTTTAGGCTCCTTCTAATTCGGGAAATCGGAAAACGAATTACCTCAAGAGCTCACCAAACGGCGTCTCCAAACCGAATGAGCGGAGGAATGGTCGGTCACGTGGCTCGTCACTCGTGACCATGTCATGATCGTAAACAGCAGACAAGTGGACAGGGTGAGTAATGTCAATGGCATGAATGAGCATGAGCGTCGTATTTTTTTTGAAATGGTCACTGACATTGTGAGCGAAGGCTCTGCTTAAAGCTGACGTGAACGAACGAAAAGCCCCCATGCGACGAGCAAGAGAATTGCAAACGCCCCGCAAACACCTCAAACGAAGGCTCAGGATATGATAGACCCCACGAGGCCAGGAGGGCGCCACCTTATTTGTCTCTGAGCTGTCTAGGTGTCAACATTCTCTGGGGAGCTCCTGCTGAACACTTTTTTTGAAAGAAAAAAGTTTGACCCAGCAGGGAATCGAACCCGCTCCTTGTTATCTCTGTTCCACCGTGTTCCCCATTCGGCCAACGAACTTGTTGGAACACTTCGCATATTTTCTTTTATTCGTAGTATTTTTACGTAAGTCGAAGGCCTACGTCCATGACAAACACAAATCAAGTCTCTGTCAGCTGGCTCGTTGGCCGAGTGGACAGAGCGGTGGATTACACATCAAAAGATCGACGGTTCGAATCTAAATGACTACTTTTTTTTCTTTAAGTAGTGAAAGAGGTATCCGGAGATGTTGACAGCTCTGTTGCCTGAAGGCAAATAAGGTGGCGCCCTCCTGGCCTCGTGGGGTCTATCATGTTCTGAGCCTTCGTTTGAGGCGTTTGCAGGGCGTTTGTAATTCTCAGGCTCGTCGCATGGGGGCTTTTCGTTCGTTCACGTCAGCTTTAAATGCGCCGATTCTACCTTTACCTTCTTGTAGTTTTACGGCATGTCCCTCATAAAATGCAGAGTCAACATGTCGGGGATCGCACAAAATGGCAGAAAAACGCATTTTCAACTCATCTCGGCGAGTAGATTTTAAGTCACTTTGTTGATCAATAGAGGGAACTGAACTCTTCAGCGATTTTTACTCGGTTAAAGCTGTCAGTGAGTTGACCAATAGATGTCACTACGGCTGAATTCAATGCATACAGCGGACCCATTTATTCCTGATGGAGCACCAATCACGTGGATTTTCCTGTGTATTGGTCCGCTATAACTTTGCTGCCAAAACTTTGCTGCGCGTATTTCCTTCGGCAATACGCGCGACTGACTGCTCCTATTGGAGAAACACCTTCGAAAGTTCATTGGTAAGACATTTATATGGGACACCCTGTAGGCAGGTTGATCTCAGTATTGTCACGCGGCCACATCTCAAATCACAGGCAGAAATCTACATCACCGATAACCCTGTGTCCGCACGTAGGCCTACTGCTTAAGTAGACGACCACGCGCTATTGGTTATTAGTACACAATGATCCTCTGCGTACCGTTATGAATGGGTTTGGTTTGCATACGCGGAACCGGTGGTTTAGAGATGAAAAGACAGTAAGTTTGTTCTGTAAAATGGCAATGTTTTTTTGAATAATTTTTACCTTTTTTAGTGAATACTTCTTGCTTACACCCAAACCATTCATACTTCTACTACATATTTTTTTTCATTTTATTATAGAAGAAAATAGTTATTTTTAATCCATCTGGGAGTAAGCATTGTAAGGCTCAAAAATAAAGAAATCCCTGATCATTTATTATTTNTTTTTGTTCATGCAGTTCAGCTTTAAGTAGACGACCACGCGCTATTGGTTATTAGTACACAATGATCCTCTGCGTACCGTTATGAATGGGTTTGGTTTGCATACGCGGAACCGGTGGTTTAGAGATGAAAAGACAGTAAGTTTGTTCTGTAAAATGGCAATGTTTTTTTGAATAATTTTTACCTTTTTTAGTGAATACTTCTTGCTTACACCCAAACCATTCATACTTCTACTACATATTTTTTTTCATTTTATTATAGAAGAAAATAGTTATTTTTAATCCATCTGGGAGTAAGCATTGTAAGGCTCAAAAATAAAGAAATCCCTGATCATTTATTATTTGATAAACTTTGCTTTCTTATTACTACATTCAGCACACATTTTACTAATAAATATTTTTACCACCGGCTAATTTATGAATAGTTCCTTTACTTTTATTTGCAGTAAATTTCTTACATTTAACCAGTAAACTCTCATTGATTTATTGAAAAAAAAGTTTTATTTTTGGGGTGTTTTTAGGGTATTTTTTGCTGTGTAAAATTTGTCTTCTTTGGAGAATCTTTCTTGGCCATGCTGGCGAAAGACCCTTATTATCTTTCGCCAACATGGCCAAGCACCTGTCCTCCCAAACTACTTCTGTGTGAGTCCGGGGTAGTGAACAAAACCGGACTTTTATTTCATGCTGGTCGGCCAGGTCTAAGGCCTCTTCCCAACTACAGTAGACAATGGAAGGCATTTTGCTCGGAATACAGAGCTGAATATACATGTACAGTCTTGTTAAAAAGTAAAACGACAGTGATGTTTCCTATTCTGCTTAGATGCCAATCATGGTCGTTTATGGGTAATTGTCGTAATATACGCATGTTGCTTAAATGATGACATGCTAAATTTAGGATTTGTGGCAGATTACCATGAAAATATTAGAATTTCAAATATCAAGAAAAAACACAATTTTGGGAATCCTAAATTTTCATTTCAAAATTAGCTTGATATTATTTCCTGATGCTTTCTTCGAAATTCTGTGAACAGAGTTTCGAAAAATCTCTGTTTTCAAGACATCAAACATCAGAAAAATATGCTGTATCCTGGGGGCATTTTAAGACTTTCGTTAAATTCTCTGAACTATTATGTTATCGTGATGAGTGACTGTTGACGAGGGAAAATATGGGAACTATCCCATTTTGCAAAATATCAAATTCATAAAAACCGGTGATATTCTGATGTATCCGGAAAATGAGAAACTATTGTTGAATAGTTCCTTCGCAGAAATTCATAGGATCTACTGGGGAATGATATCACGCTGATTTTAAATTCACAATTCCGAATTCTGAAAAATGAGTTTTTTCTTGATATTTTGCAATCATGATATTTTAGTGATATTTTGCCAGAAACCCTCAATTCCGAATGTGATCTTTTCAACAACATTATAGGGCATAACATATCACATGTAGAGGTTGCAGCCCTCGATATTAGCTCAGAAACAAAGGATAATCTGCTGTCTTTTTACTTTTTAACAAGACTCTACATGTACAGTCTTGTTGGTATTAATATCAACACCGATTATCTCAAATATCTCATAAACCACCAAACCAATTTAAATGCGGTTTTCTGCATAAGGTCAGAAATCTTGTTGACTACAACTGGGCATCAATGTTTTTGCACAAGATTCACTTCTTCATTGCGTAATCTGTCATTGAAAAAAGGTCCAAAAAAACTTTTTTGTTTCTGGATTTTTCACCAAAATTCCTTGGCTAGAATGAAGTTATGCCAAAATAAAGGTGATTTAGCAAGTTACTGTCAAAATACGTCGTTTAGTTTTTGAGAAATTGACGTTTTTGTAAAGCTATATCAACACCACTTGTGTCCACTACGAACAACTTATGAGACGGCCCCTACATATGCAAACCATACACCATGCATGGGTCACTGTATAGGCATAGATACTGTATAATATGACTTATCCGGCCACCACGGCCAACCTGCGAACTAGCGAATTATTGACTACACACGATCCAGGCCAAGTTATGAAAGGCCTAGTCAGGGTTACATGTTCAATGGAAATCGTCTTACGCCTGGTGAGCATCGTAATGGATATCCCGCCGCGGTGATGGTCAGTTTCACTTTTGTCGACTTGTAAATGACATGAATGATGTCAATTAAACCTAGGTCTCCTGTGGAATAAAACTGCGGTCTGCTGTTGAAACGAAAATCACAAGTGATGTGTAACCCTGACTAGGCCTTTCATAACTTGGCCTGGATCGTGTATCTATACAATAAAAGGCAAAGTGCGATTCTTTGTCCGCTATGCACTGAAAACCGGTGGTATTTAGTGCATAACGGTCATGTTCAACGGAT
>NMRB01001259.1:0-21274 GCA_002633025.1 Notospermus geniculatus
AGGGTACTGATCATTATCTAGTATATTTCATGTGAATTCTGACTGTGTTTCTACCAGAAACGCGCGTTGTTTGGCAGCCTGCTGAATCTGAATGACCGGGAATGACCCGGCCGTGTGCATGAGACGGTGTGTGTGGCAGCTGTCATGTGTAATTTGTGTGTAGGCCTACATGAGTACAGGATGCCAACGTGTCCGCTTCCATATCACTCTGTCGTCGTCTGTTCCAATCCAAGTCAAGTGCATGGAGGACCGGATGCATATGCTTGTGTCTAACTTGGCCTAGCCATGCTAGCCGTGTGATCAGGCGATGACTGGTGTCTGACTTGATCATTTTGAATGGCTGAGCAGTAGGCCTAGTGTTGTGTTTCCGCCGCAATGGCAGTTCGGGAAACTGCAGTATTCCACAACAACGCCGGCGCAACGATGTGGAATTCCACATCGAACGTTGCGG
This sequence comes from Notospermus geniculatus, assembly GCA_002633025.1. Classification (NCBI taxonomy): domain Eukaryota; kingdom Metazoa; phylum Nemertea; class Pilidiophora; order Heteronemertea; family Lineidae; genus Notospermus; species Notospermus geniculatus. The sequence goes on from NMRB01001259.1 coordinate 452, forward strand.
TATAATGCAACTATGTTACGGTATTCCACAATGATTTCCATCCCGAATTCCACAACCACCGCCATCGGGCCATGTTTCCTTCGCCGCCGGGGAGTTCCTTTCAATTCTGGTAGGGTAAAGTCGGCAGTAAACGGTCAGCGTCAGTTAACGGACAAACGCCCTAACAAAACCCAGTTCAAAGAAAAGTGGATTTTTGTGGTGATCGTCTGTTCCAATCCAAGTCAAGTGCATGGAGGACCGGATGCATATGCTTGTGTCTAACTTGGCCTAGCCATGCTAGCCGTGTGATCAGGCGATGACTGGTGTCTGACTTGATCATTTTGAATGGCTGAGCAGTAGTGTTGTGTTTCCGCCGCAATGGCAGTTCGGGAAACTGCGGTATTCCACAACAACGCCGGCGCAACGATGTGGAATTCCACATCGAACGTTGCGGTATAATGCAACTATGTTACGGTATTCCACAATGATTTCCATCCCGAATTCCACAACCACCGCCATCGGGCCATGTTTCCTTCGCCGCCGGGGAGTTCCTTTCAATTCTGGTAGGTGGCAGCACACCCCAACTTCGTGTCTGCTCTTTTTCTGCGTGATTGGTGTTCGTTTTCGGCACTCCTGGGGCTCAAAACGAACAAACGAAAGTGCAAGTAAGGTGGTAATCAACAAATTTATTGATAAGGCCACATAAAAAAAGAAAGCTGGTTATCGTCCCCGCCCGACCCGCGAAAATGGCCCCGACCCCTTTTTTTTTTTTTTGAAAAAAATTTTTTCAAAAAAAATGCCAATTCACTGTAAAAAAATTTTTAAAAAAAAACTCCCCCCTACCCACCTCCTCCCCGAGAAAAGGATGATCACCACTTTTTTTTTTATGTGGCCTAAGAATGTGCATACATTTACAAACTGGTTTGTCATCGCATAATTCAATTTAGGGGGGTAATTTCCAAGTAGTAATATTAACGTCTTTAGCATCACATTTTGGAGGGCTGTTCGATTGTCAAAAAATCCAAGATGGCGGACATCCGATGCAGAATTCTGCATCGATGTTGAATTCAACATCGTTGTGGAATACCGCAGTTTCCCGAACTGATGGGGGGGGGGGATGGGCCATGGGGGGATATGTCCCCTCCATTAAAAAAAAGTCAAAATTTATATTTTTGACCAGGAATTCTGTCAAATTTACTCTCTGTCCCCCCATAAAAAAAATCCTGGCAGAAACCCTGCTGAGACTCTGAGACTGAGTGCGATTGATTCAATTCAATTTCAGTTGTCAATTGGCCTAGGCCTACAATTGAATTGAAATTACGGCAACCATTGCAGCGGTTGGGCTGCCAAAGAGAGCAACGGTTGCCATAAAAACAGCAACCCCAAGTTGCAGTCTGGCAGCGCTTTGCGGAGCTGCCAAATATTGACCTTTGCCAAGCAGCCTAATAATCACGATCATTCAGTTCTCGCTGTGAGTTAGGCCAAATGTCTTCTCTCGTCATGGCGTGGGGGCTGCCACAGGTTGTCCCCTTTGGCGTATTCACTTGTTTGTAGGGTGATGATTACAAATGCACATTTTTGGGGGTGACAATTGAGATTTCAATGTCAAACAATTATATCCCAGGTTTTGCTTTAAATTAAACTAGGCCTGCCTATTTCATTGACAGCAGAAAACAGGTAAACAAAAGACAACAACATTTGTAGACATGCTTTGCTATCCAGGCTTTTGGATCATTTGAACAAGTCAGGCCTAATTCGATTTGTACACTTTGTGGCATCAATAAGTGATCCTCTATCTGTTCATTCAAGCTGATCAGGACATCCTGATTGAAATGTAATTGCCATATTGTAGTAAATAGGTCAGTGGAAAGAGCTCGGTGCTGGCTTTCTCTTGATTAAATATGCACAGAGGATTATCGTCTTATTTCCTTACAGTTTGAGTCAATAAGAGAGACCTCAGTGTCAACCGGGATTTTTTCACAAACTTCAGTATGACACTACATAAAATACAAGTTGCATACATTACTGGAGTATTATCACTGGCAATAGAATGATACATGTATCACGTTCAGTCAAGTTCAAGTGTCCCAAACAAACCACAAGAGAATTTTTTGCGCTTGAAATTCTTGCCTGCTGGTTGAGTGCTATGCTAGTCTAGATTATTACATGATCTTGATCTGTCAGGGTCTCTGCTGGGGTCAAATGGCATTTTTTACAGAAGTTGGGGAATCCCCTTTCATTATTTCCAACTCCAAATAGCAGCAATTAGGATGGAGTGCCCTTTAAGGAGTATTTGTTCCTGGGCTCAGGGTCCCACAGGTCCCTGAAGATCTTGAAGACTCAGAGTAGGATGTTGCTAAATTTTACCATTTGCTAGAGTATTCTCGATGGTCTTAAATGATTGGCTTACAGGGTTTCCGCCAGGATTTTTTTCCAGGGTACGACCTGTAAGGAGGGGGGATTTCAAAAAAAAATTTGTGAAAAAAATTTTTTTTTGAAAAAACATTTTTTTGTTAATAATGGCCTCCAGAGTCATTTTTTAAACTCCAAAATGCAAAATTAGTCTTCCTTCTGCATGAAAGTTGCATTTGAAATGCAACAAATTTATGAAAAACATTACTGAAGTGATTTTTTCAGGGTACTATATCGTACCCTCTGGCGGGGACCCTGGCTTACTGCTGAAATCACCAGAATTGTCCAGATAATTCTCAATACACCACTGATATGACCTTTTTGCACATGTTAATCCAACACAAAGTTATGTTTGGCCTGATAATCTTGAACTGAATGATTGATGTGTCAATTGCAGTTGGCAGCATTTCAAAAGAAGAAGGCCCGTAAAAAACGGCGTAAACCAGAGAAAGAGAATGGAGAAGATTCTGACAAGCCAGACTCGTCAACTTTAAGTGGTACTGACTCTGCTGATCTCTCTAGTGATGTTCAGTCATTTTCATACGAGGAGGTGAGTTTTGATGCGAGCTCTTTGTGCATCCTCAGCCATTCAGTCCATTCCCTATTTGTAAACTCGCTCCAGCCAAAGTAGGCACTTGTTGCAAGTGATCATCATTGGTCATCAGTTTGCTCAACTATTATCACTGCTGTCCACTACTGTTGTGAACCTGCAGAGACATAGATTTCAGCTGTTGTGTTTTAAGGCCGTTAACACTTTCCTCAGTTGCGACATGCACCTACTTTTGATAGATTGGGTCACAAGTGTCTTTACTGTGCATCTCATGAAGTTCCACACCTTTGTCTGTAGAAAGGTGGCTTGTTAAGGTGACTGAAAATTAGATAGTNAAACTTTGTCACCTAATACTGAATTCACAGGAGTAAGACGGGCGTTTAAACCGTACAGGATCGGTGTGTATCCGAATTCTGAAGGGAACTAATGTGAAAATTTGTCCAAAACGGGTTTGAGTGATGAGTTAGAAGCGTTTTTTGTTAACCGGCGATGAACATGTGACGTCATCAACTGGGGTATTACATTATTTTGAGCGACGAAGCTGCGTGAAAACGAATTTAGCCCGTATCGCTCGCTGAATCTGTGACGTCACCACTGGTGTCATGTGTAATCGCTGTTCGAAAAAGAATATAGGCCATTTTGCTATCGGTCTTGTGAAGTGAAACATGTGAAATGAAACGCCATGTACGCTGGCCAGCGAGCCTCATGAGCCTTGGCAAAATAAACATGAAAATATCTGTGGCATTTAGCCTACGCCGATCTAAGACAACTAAACCCATAGGCAGCTGACTTTTGATAGCCTCCTGTGTGCGTCAGTTAGGTAGGCACCGTTGCGTTGACATGGACATGATGACCTGGATGGTGACTGTGAGAGGCCAGCATGGTTAGGCCTAACGTCAGGTGATCGCGGCGCGGTTGGCCAGACCTGCATGTGTGCATGCATGGTCCGTGCATTTTTATGCGGTCTCTGGTGACTGACATGACTGGTGGTGTGCATACTGTGCACTGATGACTCGCCATGTGTTTCGAGTGTTTCTCCCACACGATCTTAAAATGCATAATATCATAGATAGCCTGGTACATGCTTTCGCTGCTTTAAGAGAGNAAAAATTTTTTGAAAAAAAAAATTTTTTGAAAAAAAATTTTTTTTCAATTTTTTTTTTCCGGTTAATAATGGCCTCCAGAGTCATTTTTTACACTCCAAAATGCATGAAATGCATGAAAATGCACTCCTTCTGCATGAAAGTTGCATTTGAAATGTAACAAATTTAAGAAAAACATTACTGAAGTGATTTTTCAGGGTACTATATTGTACCCTCAAATTTCTTTAGGGTACTATATTTGTACCCAAAGTACCCTCTGGCGGGGACCCTGGTGAGATAATGCCATTTGGGAAACCAACTCAAGATATGTTTATAAATAGAGACTAGCCTGAACCATGTGTCATGATTTTGTCCTTCAGGATACGAGTAACGTCGACATCAGTTTCGAAGCAAAAGTTGAATTGAAACATGCAGCAGATGAGATCACTCGTCTTGAAGAAGAGTTGTTTGGCAAACAGGCGGCCATTGACAACCTTAGCCAAGAAAATGAGAAACTACGTGATCAGCTTAGTGGGCAGGTAAGCTTGTTGACTGAACTGGGGGTGGGTTCTTAGAATTTGCCGTCTGACCAATGGCACTGTGGGGACGACTTAAAGTAAAACCAAGACTCAAGACAAGCTCAAGATTCTTTCTCATTTCTCATCAGTTTTCTAATTCTAATTCTAATCTACTCATCTTGTTCTAGTCATTAAATGCAAGCTCCACATTATCTGAGGACTCAGTGAAGCTGGACCAAGAGTTGAATGAACTTAGACAGAAGGTATTGTGCTAACCCTTACCCTGGTGAATGGAGATGTTTTGAATGAAAAAGTTGCCACTGCTTGAAACCCATATGGTCTCATCATGCAATCTAAACTATACTACATTGATGGGGTTACCTGCTGATGTTGATGCACTATCAGAAATGCCAAAATAGTAGGATTTGTTGTCCTTTCAGGTGAAGGAGTATAAACTTGGCCTATCCCAACGTGATGACGTTTTAAAACAGCTATCAGACAGTCTCCAGGCAGAGAAAGAGAGTAGGAACTCTGTTGAGGAAGAATATGCCACACAAACTGAACAACTCACTCAACAGATTCACCTCCTACAGGGACAGATGCAGAAGGTAATCTTACATTTATATCCTGCCTGTTTGACCTTGGATGACATTGAGAAAAGAGGCCATTTTGGGGTGTCCAAAGTCAAACAGGCACTAATGTTTCTGTGTTTGCTGCTGCTTTTAGTTCTTCATACATGACTTCAGAGTTTCCCATTCATTAGTTCGACCTATGTCTGTCATTTCAAAATATTCCACTCGCATATTCTGATAAAAAAGTATGCAAAACAAGACCCATGTGCAGACAACACAGCTGTCGTGAGACAACGTATTGACTTATGCAGAAATCAATGATGATATGTATCTTTAAACATACTGTGCTCACATGCACGATGCATCTGCAATATTGGTGGTATTTCGATGCGTTATTGTTGCCGTGGGCACCACTGTGACAAGTTGAACACCTGTCAAAACAAATTATCAGCCTTATTGACAGGCACACTTCTTTGGATTCGGGATCTGGTGTTCATGTTGAATTGGTTGAACTCAAAGTTGGATTTTCTGTGAAGTCTTCTCACTTTGTGGTTGTCCCAGATATCAGATGCACGATTATCTGATGCCAATGTTGTCATCATCACCTCTGTATATAACGTAATAAGTTGTGGCATCCACCCCTGCTAGCGGAACACCTGTCTGTCGAGGACATCAGCCGTCAACAGGGTGGTCTGACCAGTATGTCCTCCGATTGACACCTGGTGTGTTGTTTCCCAACTAGTCAGGTGAAATTATCACCGGACTGCAGCCCCTCTTATGTACATAGATTCTGTCTGTGTGTGCGAGTTCCTGTTGACTGGATTTTGTTAAATTTCAAATCCCACAAAGCAGTGCTCTCACCCGTCCCCGTGGCCACTGATTTCATTTCTCCAATACTGCAAGTATTGCCCTCTTTGCATTATTTGACAGCCCGAACTTTTCAACCGAGACATTCAGAATTCAGGACTTTCTTCGCCATTCTGACTTGGGATGTTTTCATCCAGAAAGATGTAGAGCTAACAGTCACCTGTCCTTACCAGACGCTGCACACAGATTACTTCTACTAATATTTTCTCCCGTTAGATAATACATACATGTAGTTCACCATAATCACTCACCTGGGATTAACTATGCTGCTGCTCCTTTTGAGAGTTTCATGAGAGTTGGCTCTCAATGGGCAATTCACCATTGTTTGTTTCCTTAGAGCTCATTGGAGACCAGTGATACAAACAACTATAGTCAGGCAACATCTGAGCGCGACCCAATGGAATGCGGAAGTCATGTAATGTGGCATAACTTTGCGGTTTTTTAATCATGCCTGTTGACCATTGTGGTCGATCCCCGATTGTTCGCGCTCTGCACCGGTTATTCAAGAGCCCCGTGTGATTAAAGGTCCGTAGAAAATCCAGCTATCAATTTCCTAACTTCCGCATACCATTGGGTCGCGCTTAGATGTTGCCGGACTGTACTCATAGTCGAGTTGCCCATAGAGAGCCAATGCGTGTGAGAAAACTGGAGCGGAGTAGCACCTTAACTTATCTATAACTCATTGTGCAGACAGTGATTTGCTTTGATAATTTCACGGGTTTAATGGCCTAAGATTATGGTGAACTGCTTTCAATTGCTTCTTTATTAACTCACTAACAAGCTTTACTGTGGCAGTGCTGTGAGCAGCTTCCATTTTATTGATGTTGTGGACGTTAGCTCTTGGTTCATTTTGTCATCTGGCTCTAGAATATTTTCAGGAAGTTTCGGTATTTTGAGTTAAACAGTGTCGACTGTTAGACCATGACAATATTGTGTGAGATGAATACCGGAGATATGCTGTGTGCAATCTCAGTTCCCGAAATGTGGGTTGAACTGCCTTTACAAGTGTTGAAGATATACCACAGTGTTATCATAACAGGACGCAATAGACTCTATCACTCCAAAAGAGTGCAGCACCTGACGGGGCAACGTCATGATGTCCCGCATGTCATTTCTGAACGCCATGACATGACTCAAAAAAAATCCAGTTGTTTCAGCGATCATGAAATGACGTGCAGGAGGTCATGACGCTGCCCCGTCAGGTGCTGCACTCTTTTGGAGTGATATCATCTATTGGTCTCCTTATCATAATTGCAGAAGTATCAATGAAACATCTTATAAATTGAGTCCTTTTTGTGCTTTCAAACATAACGTTGCTCAGGCAATGAAGTTGGTGACTTATTCATGTCAGGAGAGCATTGATCATATTCCAAGTAGACTACAATGTAGCTCCCTAAAACTTGTCCCAGTGTTTGGGAATAACGTCCAAGAGGCAGTTTTCTTCCAAATCTGGACGTTCTGTGGCCGCATTTTCTCCTGGAACAAATTTTCGATGTGGATGATCGACTTTCTTCATGATTTTTGGGAGAAAAGACCATCACAGGTGAATGACATTGTTTATACTTTTGAATTTTGATCTGCTGATATTTCTCGAAGAATTTTGCAAAAAAGTTCAAACGTAGGCTGCGTAGTGGCCATTTCAAAAGCTAATTATAATCTAGGGGCTGTTCCCAAGATGATAGCATAACAAAATCAAAGATTTTGCTGTTGTCCTTTAGTTTTAGGTCAGTTTTATCCCCCTAATCCGTTGATGTTGCTGCCCTCTATAAACTCTGCAATGGAGATGTGTGCTTATGAACTTTTGAACCAACTTTCTGTTATCTACTTCTGTTATTTATCTGACTTTGCAATTCTGCTGACTGCACTGCCACAGTAAATCACCTCTCTTAAATCTGTGTACTAATTGTGACCAAATGCCAACCAGACCCGTGTTTCCTTCAATCTTTTCCTGCGATACCCTGCAAAGTGGTTTCATGATTCATCACCAAATTTCCATTCCTGAGGTACCCCACTCTGTCACACCTGCGTCAGATTCAGACCCACACTCTCCCTGCGTGACTGCGTGCGAGGCTTTCACCTCGGTGACTGTTGCCGATAGCATGAAACTTCTGGCTTGGTTTGAATGGATGTGCTGCGTCTGTGTTCTGTTTAGACCTTTGATTGTAGCCTTTCTTTTGTTTCTAAGGGTGGTTTGTGTGTGGCAGTGTGTCTATCTGTTACGTTTTCCTGATTCAAATTACTAAAACTGAACCTTTCAAATGTGCATTCCAAGTCTTCAAGTGTTGCTATCTCAGTTTGTGTTGTTCAGGTTCCTAACGTTAGGAAAGTCAAGAGTGAACTTAATAAAACATTGAGCCGAACAAGATTGTATTATGTTGAAAGTAACCTTAACTCTATCGTTTGAGGAACGGGTCCGGCTGGGAATTTTACCCGTGACGTCAGAGGGGCACTGTCAGTAATCTGTCTTTAAGCTGAATTTAAAACTATTGATCCCTGTCTCCGTAACCTCTGACCATAAATTCACGACATATACTGTAACCTTTCCTCCCAAGCACACACCTCTGTTGCAGAATTGTAACCCTGATAGCAATAACGAACAGTCCCACAAGTGATATCCTAAAACCCTGACGTACCTCTCCCTTTAGTTCAGCCCTAACAAGCCATGTTCCCAGTACTTGGGTGTCATGATGTACTAACGTATAATCAGTAGTGGTAAAGACATAGTGTTAATTAGCATGAATAATGGCAATACTGTGTCCGTCATTGGAGAAATGAAATGAATTGAAAATCCGCCTCTAAGATGAATCAAGTCTGGTCATATATTGAGTTTGATTGTTTCTGTTTTAGGCTGATGAAACCCTTGCAGAGCAGACGGAGAAACAAGGCGAGACGACGGCCACTTTACTCGGTGCTAAATCACAGATTATCAACCTACAAGAAATGATTCGTGAGAAGGACGAAACTTTGAAACTCCTGACGTCAAAGTTTACTGACAAGATTGAAGAGTTGATGAATCTTCAGGAGGAGAATAACGTGTTGAAAAAAAGCGAGGCTGATGCGAAGGCTGATGCTGAAATTCTCAGGAAAAGTGAAGCTGGGGCCAAAGCTACTGCCAGTCAGTTGCAGAATAAACTTCAAGCTTTGGAGCAGAGTAATGACGAGTTGGTGAATACACAGATTGAGTTCGAACATTTGAAAAGAAGTGAAGCAGAAGCAAATGCTCTGGTTGAGAATTTACAAAGTGAAATTCAGACTTTGAAAGAGAGTAACCAGCAGTTATTGAGAGCAGAGATGGAAACTAAAGCTTCAGCGAGTAGGTTACAAGTTGAATTAGAAAAGTTACAACGTCGTAATGACGAGCTTATAAGTAGATGTGAACAGCTGAAGCGGGATGAAGCTGACGCAAAAACCGCTGCTAGTAAACTGCAGTCCGAGTTAGAATCTTTCCAGCAGTCGAATTCAGAGCTCCAAAAGTCTCAAGAACTGTTGAAAGAAAGCGAGTCCAACTTGAAAGTGGTCGCTGAGGGTTTGCAGTCAGAGTTAGATTCTTTGAAGGAGGCTCACAAGGAGTCGTCACAGTCTTCCAGTCAACAATTTGCTCAAATAAATGAACGGACAGCGGAGTTTGGCTCTGACAGTCAAAAGGAAGCTGTGATATCTAGTGATGTTGATGGAATAACAAAAAGTGTGGTGTCTATGGGAGGTGATCTCATGCAAAATGTGCCACCCGTAACAAAATCTGGCCCAGTCTTCCCTGAGGTTGAGGAAGACATTATTTCTGAGCATTTACGCCCGGAAGAGTCTGCCCCTGATCTTGGTGCTCTCACAGGTGGTAGTCATGAGATTTCTCACCCTCTAGCCTCAAAAAATGTTGCCTTCCAAACAGAATCAGGGACATCTGTGCCTTCTGCAAGTGAGAATATTACCCTGACACCTCTTACTACCATCTCTCCCAAACCAGATCATCCAGATGATTCTGTGCAGACTAAATCAGATGTCTCACCACTTGTCCAAAACAAAGACGTAATTCCCGTTGAAATGCATTCGGAAGAAACATCCATCCGTGTTCATGTTCCATTCGGTGATCTTAAGACCTCCCCTGATGTGTTTTCTGAGCAGTGTTCTGCATCAAATGTTGTGCTAGGCCCGTCTTCCCCTCATCTTGAGGAAACAATAGAACCTTCTGAAGTGCAATCTGAGGAAACATCTTTTGGTCAGGATGTTCTGTTTGAAGGGGAGCTAAGTGCTTTACCTGATACCCAGGAGCCAGATTCTATCCTGTCTCTAGAAAAGCCAGTAGAAATGAAGGACCAACAGACGTCGGATAATTCTGGTTCGGCATCTGCGAGTCAACCTTTGAAAACATTGGCAGACTATTTTTCACCAGTACAGGAGGGTCCCATCGCAGCGGGCTCACATGAGGAGAGCAGTCTCTCAACCAAGGCTGATCGAGGTATGAAAGCCACAGATGTGCTGGTACAAACCAAGCAAGCCTCGGCGGCACCATCAGAGCAGGTTGTTGTGGCACCATTGCAGGATATTGCCATGGCACCATCACAGCAAGTTGTCATGGCGCCGTCACAGCAAACTTCCGTGGCACCATCAAAGCCTGTTGCCATGGCATTGGAGGAAAACTTTCCTCAGGCCAGTGTGCCAGATACTGCTGCTTCTCCTTCAAGTGGTCCTAACATTGATGACACATCATTCCAAGATAAAATAAGAACTTTGCAAGAGCAGTTAGAAAGTATAAAAATTGAAAAAGATGCTGAAATTCAGGATCTAGAGAATGAATGTAGGTCTCTGAAAGCAAAGTTAGGCCACACTCAGAGGCAAGTGACTGGCCCCAATGACCAAATTAATGCTGTACCTGAGCCGAGAGTCGCAGACCATGGCTCAGCGGTTGGTGCTGGTGACAATGTTGTGGAGAACCAAAAGGTCAGTGCTGATCTTGAAAGGATGGCAGCTCTAGAAGAAGAATGCAAGTCGTTGCGCTCAAATTTGGAATCGGTGGGTTTGGGAGTTGGTGATGCAATGATGCCAAGTGGAGTGGGTAATTATGGTGCTAATGATGAAACTGCTGAAATCTTAGAGGCAAACGCAGAACTGGTTAGAATCAATGAAATCGTAGAAAATCGGTGTTTAGAATTCGAGGATGAAATTGTGAAATTGCGGGCTGAGTGTGAAGAATTGAAAAGTTTGAATTCAGATTATGAAATGAAGTGCAATGAACTGGAAAGTCAGTGTTCTGGATTAAGTGAAAAGCATAATGAAGCTGTAGAACTGCTTTCAGATGCTCAAAATCTGTGTGCTGGTTTAGAGAAACAGAAAGGTTCATTGGAAGAGAGCTGTAAGCATTTGGAGACGGAGAGATCTCAATTAGACAGCTGTTGTAATGACTTGAAGGAGAAGTGCAATGTTCTTGAGGCAGAGTGCAAACATGTGGGAAGTGAGTTAAGTGAAATGGAGTGCAAGGTCGAGGAATCAGAGAAATGGTGCAATGAACTTCAGGAGAAGTGTGTTGAGTTCGAACGTGAACGGCATGAGTTGATGAATCGGTTGAATGAGAGTGCCTTGAATGAGAATAGGATGGAAGAAACTGTTGAGAAATTGAAGCGTGAACTCAGCGATGCTGATAAACGAGTCAGTGATTTCAAGTCAAAGCATTTAGAATCCGAGACTTCGTGGAAAGTGTTGAAAGAGGAGAATGAGAAATTGTCTCTTCGGTGCGAAAACTCGGAGACACACTGTAATGATTTGCAAGCTGAATTAGAATCACTCAAAGCCGAAAAAGAAACATTATCAGCAAAAGTTTCAGAGAATGAACGAGAATTGGAAAAACTTGCTCAATCTTTGGAGGGAAGCAATGAGACTTTTGAACACATCATCAGCCAGAAAGAGGGAGAGCTGATGTCACTAAAGAGTGAAATTTCTCGGTTATCAAATACGGTGTCAGTAAAGGATAGCCAGATTGAAAAGCTGGGGGTAGATTTGGGGATACTGGAGGAGAAAGTTGTCGATGTGGAGACACTGAGAGCTGATGTGGCTAGGTTATCAACTGAACTGTCTGCAAAGATGGAATATGCTGAGCAGTTGAACAGGGAGTCTGGCAGTTGGAAAGAAAAGTGCAGACGGATGCAAGAAGATATGGCGATGCTGATACATCAGGTGGCAGAGCAAAGCAGGGAGGCAGAGGAAAAGAAATGCGAAATGGCTGAACTGAGGGAGGAATTAGCCAACCGATGGGATGCCTTGCAGGAAAAACAAAGTGTAGTTGACAGGAAGGACATCGAGATCAAGAGTTTGAATGATGAAATAACACATTACCGAGGACAGTTAGAACGAATGTTTCAAGGTCAACAGGTCGAGTTGGAAGGTCAGAAGGATGTTGAGAAATTGTTGGGAGAAGTTGGAACATTGAAACAACAGTTACATGAGAAAGATAGAAAAATTGGTGAAGATAATGAAATCATTGAGAAACTGAGAAAGGATGTTGAAAATGAGAAAATGAAAGTCACAGTGAAAGCAGCTGAGGTCCAGAGATTGGAGGCGGAGGCATCTGCGAGGAATGCTGACAATAAAGTGCTCTCTGATGAAGCTGCGGCCGTTTCGGAAAAGTTGCATGAGAAGGAGCGTTTGGTATCAGAAACTGAATCAAAACTTTATGCCTTATCAGCTGAGGCCACCTCCCTCGAGGCAATGGTACGTGAGAGGCAAGTGAAGATTGAACATGATGCAATTACCATTGAGGATTTAAGGCAGAAAGTTGAAGCGGAGGGGCAGTTTGTTGGTGTGAGAACAGAGGAGGTTAAGAATCTCCAAGAACAGGTATTGAACAGCCAGAAGGATATCGAGACTCTGAAACAGCTTGTGCTAGAGAAAGAAAGGAAAGTTTCAGAAGGTTTAGCTGTGATTGAAAAGTTAGGAAAGGATGTTGACCTGGAGAGAAAGCAGGTGGTAGAGAAGACAAATGAGGTTCAAAAACTGCTCGATGAGGTTCATGCTGCAAAATATGCTGTGCAGAACAAGGATTTGAGCATCACAGGTCATCAGCAGACTATTGAGATTCTGGTGAAAGAGAAGGAACAGCTGGCGGAGAGCCTGGGCCAGGAGCGTCTGGAGAAACAAGAGCTGTCTGGAGTTGTCGCTCAAGAGCAGAACAAGAACCATGAGTTGTCTAATATGTTGAGCCATCTACAGAATGAGAACCAAGGTCATCTTCGGGTCATACATTCCCTGCAGGACCAGCTGAACCAGAGTTTGCATGAAGTATCTAGAGGTCATGAGGAGATTCAGCATTACCAACAACAGATTGAAAGATTGCTTTCTGAAAAAGATACAGATAAGCTGCTCCGTAGTGAAGTTGAAAAGCTTCGGGTAGACGTGCAGGATCATAAGGAGCAGTTGTATGAGGCCAGGGCTGGGAAGGAGGAGTTGGTGAAACAGTTGAGGAGTGTTCAGGGAGATGTTGATGAGTACAAGGCAAAATTGAACCAGGTTCTGCTGGAGAAAGAGGGGTTGGGGAATGAACTGGGTGCTGAGGTCCTCAAACTAAAGAAGGAGGTTGATCATTATCAGCAGGACTGTAGCAACCTCTTGGAGAAGATGTCGAACCAGAATGAGAGTCACTCGCAGGAGGTAGCTCTGTTGAATGATCAGATTCTGGGAAGGACTGATGAGATTGGGAAGATGAGAACAGCATTGGAAGGTTGGAGCAAGGCGTACCACGCAATGAGGGACAATGCTGAACGATTAACGATCGCGTTACAACAGAGGGACGCATATATTCGAGAACAGGGGGATCAGATCATGAAACAGAATGGTCAGATCCAGGAACAGGGGGCCCAGTTTGAGAGGTCTTATCAAAACAGCCAGCATTTAGAAGAAGAAAAGGAAGGACTGTATCGCCAGATCAAAGACTTAAGTGATAAGAACGTGCACCTGAACGCTGAAGTGGAGAAACTACAAACAAATATTGAGGCACTGTATGTACAGTTGGATCGTTTTGGAAAGGAAGCCAGCTCGCCGAGGTTTCAGATGCAGGCTGATATGTATGATGAGAGGATCAAGGACTTGTCTGCCCAGTTGAACCATGAAAAATTATGTGTGGAAGAGGCAGTGGGTGAGAAGGAAAAACTTGCTCAGGAGCTTGAAGTGGAGAGGTTGAGGGTTAAAGCAAATCAGGAGATGGTGTCAGCACTTCTGAAGAGCACTGCCGAACAGAAGGCACAGATTAAAGAGCTGGAAGGTCAAGTCCATGATCTCAAGGCAGAGAAAGATGAGATGAACACGTCACGACTCCGCTCTGAATCTATAGAGGCTGCCTTGAGAGCAGAACTTGAGAAACCAAATGTTCCAATTGGTGAAGGGTCTGATGACAGCTTGATATCAAATCTCCAAGCTGAGGTCTGCAGTCTGAAGCTTGAGAAGGAGACCACGAATGCCTCTTTACAGGTTCTTGAAGTGGAGAGGAACCACCTACGCTCGGAGGTCCAGAGATTGTGTGCGGAGTTGGAAAAACGAAAGGCTGAGAGGATCCAGGCTAGGGAATTAGCCCCATTGGACACTGCGACAGAATTTGGAGAATATTACTCCAGCCTTGAAAATGCGTCTTCTGATTCACTGCCATTCAGTAGTTTTTCCGACAGCTACAGTACGGCACACATCGGAGTGCCAGCTCTGGAGGATATGATCATTCCAGCTGTGGTGACTTCTGTTGCGTCTGGTATATCGGGTCTTGAAGATAGTGATGTCATGGAAACAGCTTCTTCATCAGCCATAAAAGATGAAAACATTCTGCCATCTAAAGAACGTCCTTCAGAAGAGGCTGCCCAGGAGTTAGTGGCCATAATGGGGGATCAAGACAGCCCCAAATGTGATGTCATAGAGTCAGTGCCATGTCGTGATATCATCTCAGACGATGAAATAGTTCCATCAGAAACGCAACCTGTGGTTTCTACAGTTCAAAATAATTCAGCACTTCTCGGCCAGTGTACACATTCTAGTTCTGACTCAAAAACTGAAGCTTTGAATAAAAGTTTGCCAGAGGAATTTCCAGTTGACTCTCCTGCTGCTGAAGTTCCAGAAGTTACACAACCAACCAAGTCAGAAGTTCCCCAAGTTATGTCTGATTACCCGAGCTTCAAAATGTTGATCGAAAATCTCAGTTCTGAAATTGAGAAGCTGAAGAAGGAGAAAGAGATCCTAGATAATGCACTGCTGAGAGAACTTGCAGCTCGCGTCACAGAAATGGTCACTTCAAATGCTAAAATTCAGCTCCTTGTGAAGGACAACGATGCCTTTCAACTGAATATTGCAATGCTTAGTGAGAAGAGAAGAGCTGATCTGAAGATGATGGGGGAAATGGAAAGGACGATTAAGGGGCTAGAGTTTGACAAAGACAACGCTTTGGCCCTGATCAGAGGGCATGGTTCAGAGGAAGTCATGAAATATCGTGCTATGGTGGAAGATCTTGAGGGTGAAGTTGAAAAACTTCAGCAGGAAAAGCAGTATGCAACTCAGGACTCCTCAAGACAAGACGCGACTTCTCCTGAGGAAACGACGTCCTTTGCCAGTGATGTTGTGGATGAGCGTTCACATTCTCATAACTCAGAAATTGCAGCATTGAAGGAGGCCCTTGATGTGATGAAGAGAGAGAACTCGAGCCTGAAATCCCAGCTCACAGGTTTGGAGTTTGAGAAGTGGAATTCCGAGTCGATTCTTAACACTAAACTCAAGAAGGAAAGGGCTGAAAAGGACAATTTCAGGATGGTTCTGAAGAGTTTAAGTTCAGAATTGGAGAAGAGGAAACAAGAGCAAGAATTGTCACTTAGGGAGTGTTCTGGTGCTGTTGTTGATGATGCTATACACCGTGCACAAGTTGTGGTGTTGAGGTCGGAGATGGATTATCAGAATGACAATATCTTACAGCTGAAATCAGTGATTGGTCAATTGAAATCCGACAATGAGAGTTTGAAGGCGATGATGCAGGTTCTGGAGTCGGCCGTGAAGGTAGTTGAAGTGAAGGAAGGGGAACTCCAGGCATGTAATGAGCGACTTGGTGCAGAGTGCGATCATCTGCAAGAAGAGCTTAAAGAAAAGACTGATATGAGTCAAGATATGATAGCTGATCTAGTCACAAAGCAGACCATATCAAGTGCAGAGTTGCGGCTAGCTTACACTGACCTTGATGCTTACAGATTGAATTTAGCAAAACTGAAGGATTTGTTGGAGGAATCTGAGGCACAGAGGAGCCGTCTGCAGCGTGTTGTCAACGAGGAAATCCGCAAACAGGATGGTATGGCAATCTCTCATGAGACTAAGTTGTCTCTTGTTACCTCAGAGTCAGATGCAGAAGCTGCAAAACTTAAAATGCTCTTGGAGAACCTGAGTTCAGAGCATGAGAAGTTAAAACAAGAGACTCGTAGCAAGGAGAGTTCATCACAGCGGCTGGTTGCTGAGCTCATCGCTGAAGCTGTGGTGGCTGTTTCTATGCTACAGTTGGAAGTGGCCGATGTCGATGCGTACAAATTGAACCTAGCAAAGCTCAAACAGCTACTAGCTGAGGCAGAGAAAGAGAGGCTTGTTATGGAAAATTCCCTGCATGAGCAGGTTCAGCGGTGTGAGGGCCTGGAATCAGAGATGAAAACAGTCAAGGCCAGGGACGCGGAGCTGGTGAACCAGATAGAGTGTCTTGATCATGAGAAGGGCCAGTTGGTGGAATCCAATGCAGAAATCGCACGGCTCAAAATGCTGCTTGAAAATCTTGGCTCAGAGCATGAGAAGTTGAAACATCAGATGCAGAGTGTAGAAGATTCCACCCATAAGGTGGTGGCAGAACTGATTGCTGAAGCTGTTGAGGCCGTGTCACAGTTGCAGCTTGAAGTGGCTGACGTTGATGCGTATAAATTAAACCTGGCCAAACTAAAACAGCTTCTATCTGATAGTGAAAGGGAGAAGAAGGGGTTAGAGGAGAAACTGGAGGAACAGCAACTAAACTATAAGTCTGCACTGAAAATGGAAGAAGTGAAGGATACAGAGTCAAGCACAATCATTGATGGACTGAGATGTGAGACTGAGCAACTGAAACAGCATTTTGAGGAGCATACTGAACGTAGCCAGGATACAATAGCTGATCTAGTCACAAAGCAGACCATTTCTTGTGCAGAGTTGCAGTTGGCCTACACTGACCTTGATGCGTACAAACTGAACTTGGCAAAGCTGAAGGACTTGTTGGACGAATCAGAGGCACAGAGGAGGCAACTTCAGCGTGTGGTGAATGAAGAGATACGTAAACACGACGGGATGGCAATCAGTCATCAGGCAAAGCTGTCTTTGATCTCATCCGAGTCGCAGGAAGAAATTGCCAGATTGAAACGCTTGTTGGAGAACGTGGGCGCTGAACATGAAAAGTTGAAACAGCAGATGAGAACTATGGAATTCTCTGATCAAAAATTAGTCGCTGAATTGATTTCTGAGGCTGTAGTTGCTGTGTCACAGTTGCAGCTAGAAGTCGCTGATGTCGATGCTTACAAACTCAATTTAGCTAAGTTGAAACAGCTGCTTTTTGATGCTGAGAAGGAGAGGAAGGTTCTGGAGAAAGCATTGGAAGAGGAGAGACGAAAACATGAAGGATTGAAACTGGAGAAGGAGTCAAAAGTTTCTTTTGTGTCAAAAGGTTCAGATCTGGAGATTTCAAAGTTGAGAATGCTTGTCGAGAACCTTGGCTCGGAGTGTGAGAAGCTAAAACATGAAGCTCAAAGTCGGGAAGAGGCTGCCCAACGTGCCATTGCTGAAATCTATGCAGAAGGTCTTGTCGTGAAATCTCAGACAAGGTTACTAGAGTCTGATGTTGAAGCCTACCGATTGAACCTTGCCAAGATGAAGGAGCTCTTGAGCAATGCTGTGAAGGAACGTGACCGTAAGGTGTTCGAGAAGGAGACAGTGATATTCAGTCTGAAGGAAGAACTCACTGAACAGTTTTCACATTCCAAGAAGATGAGTGTTGCATTTCAGAATGAAATAGCTGAAAAGGATGTTGACATGGAGCGGCTACAGGCAGATTTGGATTGCAAGGATGATGAGATCGATGATCTGGAGTCACGAGTTGAGAAGCTTAAGGCGGAGAACGAAATTCTTAAGAACGATTTCAAGACTGCTAATCTGGAGTTGGATGAGGCCAACCAGTACAAACAGAAGACAACAGAACTGGAGAATTCACTCCAGGAGTTACGTCATCAGAATGAGGTACTTAAGGAAAAGCTGGTGGTTTTGGAGGAGGGATTTAACATTGTCAACCCAGTAGAAGAATCCCCAAAAGAGAAGGTTGAGGATTTGTTGATCAAGTTGAAAGATTCCCAGGCCAAGGTCTTGTTTTTGAAGGAGGAGAATAAACTTCTGCAGCAGGATGTGAATGATCTTCACCAAGAACAGGAAAGGATTCTTCAGACGTTACGTAATGATGCTGATGCGCGAGATGCAGAGTTGCTTGCATCCCAGCAGAGATGTTCAGAACTGGAAAAGGACTTGCAGGCTGCAAAAGATGACAAAAATTCCGTGAATCTGGAGTTGCAGAAGTTCAGAACAGAGAGAGAATCTTTGCAGGCGACTCCCGAGTTGCAACAAGCGAAGGACCAGAAACTGGATGTTGAGCGACTGAAATCTGAGCTCCATGAACAGGCAGGTGTCTTAGATTCTGAGAGAGCAAAGGTGGAAAGCCTTCAGCAGGAGATTTCGTCTCTCCAGGAGAAGTACTGTACCTTACAGAATGAATCTAACTCGAAGGATAACAGGATAGCCGAGTTGGAGGCCAAACTTGAAGATTTTGCTGACCAGATTCGAGAGCTCTATCAGCAGGTCAATAAATATGTTGCAGAGACAAATACACTGAATTTGGAGATGAAGCAGGTGAAAGGGGAGAAGGAGGCGGCTGAGAAAGCGTGCAAGGATGAAATAAACAAGCAACAACAGCAGTTGAAACGTGCTAAGGAAAAGATGCAGAATATTCTGACCGAGCAGAGGGATGAACTCGAGACTACGACTCAAGAAAGGGAGGGGTTGAAGGTTCAGATGGCAGAGTTACTGGAGGAGAAAGAGCAGGTTGAATCTGTTCTGTCAGAGACATGTGCTGCGAGAGATGATTACGCAGCAACACTTGGTACACTTGGAAAGCAGATATCCAGGCTTGAAGGGGAAATAGAAAGGTTGGAAATTGAAAATGAAAACCTGAAGAGTCATTCTGACTCTGAGAATCAGAAACATATCATTGATGATTTGAATAGTCGGCTAAATGTTCTGAAAGAGGAAAACCAGATGTGTGTTGGGGATTGTTTTCAGCTGAAGAGTAATCTGTCTGAGAAGGAAAAGTATGTTGCATCCCTAATGGAAGAACTCGATGCCGTTAGAAGACAGCTCAAAATGCAAGAGGAGCTGAACGCAGATCTTGAACTCTTGCGAAGTGAGAGCAAATCTTTTCCGAACCAGTTGCAGCCTTCAGAACAAGAGCTCCAGCTGCAGGTAGAAGATTTAACACAGCAGCTGGGTAGGCTCTCAGACGAGCGGCAAAGAGTCTTAGGTGACCTTGAGCAGGTCACAGAGTCCAGGGATGAGTATGCAGTTTCTCTTGGTACTCTTGGCAAGCGGGTGACTGGGTTAGAGAATGAGGTAGAAAGATTTGAACTTGAAAATGCGAATCTGAGAAGTGTGTTGGAGAACTCGAAGGAAGACAACGTCATGAAAATCGAAGAGTTTATTGCTGCAAATGGTGAACTCTTGTCAAAAGTGAACAGTTTGGAAAGTACAGTGGAGAGGCTTGAGAGGAACTGTGATGAGTATTTGAAGAGTTGTGATAGCCTGCAGGAGGAGAATCTAACACAGAAACTTGATGTTGAAAGAGAGAGGGAGTTGGTGAAGGAACTGAGGAAACAGCTGGATGATTTAGATGCTGTTTTGGATGGCAACCGAGCACTTGCTTCTGAGGTAGCGCAGTTGAAGGATGATTTGTCAGCTAAGGAGACTGATCTGTCTGCTAAAGAAATGGAAGTGTCTGCGAAGGACGCCGAGTTGCTACGCCAGCAGGAGCTTGTAAAGGGTCTGCGTGATCAGATAGATGTGATGTCTTCTGAGAAAGAGGAGAACCAGTCTCTTGCAGCTGACTTCCAGCAGCTCAAAAATGAGTTATCTGCCAAGGAAAATGATCTCATTGCCCTGCAGGAACAAGTGAAAGGCCTAGCCAGTGACAGACAAGCACACGCTGAACTGAAAGAGGAGGTTTTAAGTCTACAGGAGAAGTTGCAGGATTCAGATGAGATCAAGAAGGACAATGCAGCCTTAAAGTTGGAGTTAGAGTCTCTGAAGAAACAGTTGATGGAGCTTGATGTGAAGTCAGAGAGCGAGGTGTTGGTTGGTGATGTTGATGAGTCTAGAGGTCAAGATGACAAGTTGCAGCAAGTTAGACATGAGAAAGAAAAGCTTGCATCACAGGTTGATGAGTTACTGCAGATCTGTGACAAGTATAAGGAACATGAGGATGAACTTGAAGCTGGTCGACATGGAGAAGTAGAAAAACTGAAAGCCGATGTTGAAAATCTTGAAATGGAAAAGACGGAGTTGAAAGAAAAGTGTGATGAGTTAGAAAGACAGCAACAGGTTCAGAAAGTGAAGAATCTTGATCCGGATAGTCTTCAGGAAGCTTATGAAGATCTAGCCAATAAGTTAGTAGCAGTGGAGAGGGAGAATAAAGAATTGGAGGACATGTCACATCATTTAAAAGAGCTGTGTTCAGGTTTTAAAGATGAGAATCATGGCTTGAAGCAGACCCTGGAAGAGAGTGCAGCACATGTATCACG